>JAEMON010000014.1:10776038-10786789 GCA_030264115.1 Lygus lineolaris | reverse complement strand
CTCACAGCTCTGATAGCTCTTGAAAATCCCTCCTTAGACCCTGTCTCCCTCCACACAGTTAGCAGGTGGGGGAGTTGGAGTGAGAAGGACGTTCTGCGATCTCTGGTCTTGCTCCTCTGTCGAGCGCAATCCACAACCTCTGACGCCATCTTGGCCATCATGCTTTTGGCGCGACCTTCTCATGCTTCACGCATCCTACAGAGCATTATATGAGAAGAGCAAAAAAAAAAAAATCCATCTTATGTTCGGGTATAAGAGAAAGCAAGAAAAAACCAAAAGAGCTGGATAAACGCTCATGTGATATGGCCATAAGGCTGTATGGAAACAGCTGTGACTTCTTCAAATTGATTCAGTAGCGTTTTCAAAAACTTTGGAATAGTATAAATGGACATAAAAAAATGGTACCTACATACTAAATTTGAAAGTATAATAGAGAGTTCCTAGGAGTGCTTTTCGAGATAAAAAGTTTCGCATTTTGGAATGTTGTATCGCATCGCAGTAGCCTCTTCGCATGCGCAATCAGTTACGGAATTTCGTATCGAGATACGACGTCTCATCTCTTACAGAAAGTTCGTAAAAATAGGACACTTCAGATACTACAGAAAGTTCGTATCAGTGGCGTTGTATCGCAGAATTACTTCCAGAGCGAAAACAAGGCACATTTCTTTCAACCTGATGCTCAGCATACACTTGAAAAACAGTGTTGAGTTCTTTGGCAGACAATAAACCGAGATTGAATGAATTCAAGTATTCGTGCATGATGAAAACTGTCACTTGACCATACAACACTAATTTCACGATACGGAAAAATATTGGGATACGAACTTTGACAAGGTTAGCTTCCACTTTGCTCGTCCGAGCCAATACGATACGAAAATTAGATGCGAAATTTCGTATCGCTCGTGGGATCTGTTAGGAACTCTCTATTGTCCTTGCTTCTATACATAGATGTTAAAACCGTTTCTTTTATATACTTCCAGGGAAATGAGAAAAAGCTTGAACTCTTGATGGATAAAGACAATAGAAAACCGCGGAGAAAATCAATGGATTTGATTAGGTGAGTTGAATCCAGATCTACAAGACTTATTGCTTCTTCAGTATCCCAAAGGCTGCTGAGGATGCAAAAGAATCCTCAGAGATGAGCGAAGAGTACAGAAGTACTATGGAATGAAGGTGTGCTGTTTGAGGAACATACATACTAAATATAGTCAGTAGAACTGGTTTCTCTTCTCGATTTTCTGAATACACACTGTTGTGGCGTACCTGAATCTGGAGAACCAACATGACGGTTACTGGAGTCTACTGTGATGTGATTCCACTGCAGCTAAGAAACTGCCTGCAAGGGCCAAAGTTACTTACACCTCTCTGCTTGCAGCTTGGCTGGCAAAAGCTCAACATTCGCTCTGAAAGGGTAACTTTAACCGTCTTACAAGCACACAAGGCAGCTTCCTTGTTGCTTAAGGTGGACTTTCGCATGGAGCCGCCGCGGTTGCGGCCAGCGGCTAGGCGCGGCGGCGTCCAGAAACTCACTACTCCTTCAAAGTATTTAAATGAAACCAATTTCGTACGAGTGTCTTGCGGCCGCGGCGAAATTTCCGACCGCTGGGCGCCTGCGACTCGACTGCTAGGGGGACCAGTAGAGCCGCGCGTATGCAAATCCCGCAATACGTCTATAATTTGTAGCTTAAATAATTACTCATTCATTTTTACAACACAGAATAACTTTCTTTGAATAAAAATCAAGTTTTCAACTGAGTTTTTCAATCACCTTCATCCAACTCTGGATATCTGGGTCTGTCTATTCCGCACCACAGGTCGCAATTTTGAGCCAGACAATTTGAAAATTCGATACGAATTACTTGGAAGTTACCTCAATGTCACGGCGGCTTTCTCTCGTTCTGTAATGGGATTTGGCACCCAGCTTGTACTGGACTTAGTGAGGTCTTATTTTACGAGACTCGCAACATAATCAAATTGTTTGAAGTTGAGTCTGAAAAACTTGCGAAACATTTCTTCGTCGTTTCCCAAATGCAAGTTAATTAAGAAATAATAATACCCCTCCACTTTTCTCTGCTTAAACTATGGAGCAATTGGTCTTCTTTCCGTCATGAATAAATTTCCTCACCTTCTTCCTCTTCCAATAATAACATAATCACAAGTTTCCGTTTGGACATGATGCTACTCGGAGACTGAATATCAAAAAAGTGTCATTCATGCAGCATGAGTTGATGAGCGAATTTTCAAAGAATAATTTTACCGATTTGGTGGGTGATTCTTATAGGAAATTTCACGTTGATTCCGAATATACCATATATGGTCCTATGTTTAAGATGGTAATTCACACCAAAAACCTCAAAAACCCGTTTTTGGCGATTTTCTACTCTAAATTTTCAAAATTTGACCCCTTAGAGTACTATAAAAATTCTGGCCAACGATCGCATCCTTTCTTTTGATATTATTGACATTTTAACAACTTTTTGGATTCTTTATCTCGATTCCTCGGTCAGATATCGTCTGGAGTGACAGTATATACATATATGAAAAAGTTTTAAATTTCACGAATCGTTTTAGAATGGTCTGAAACGGATTTCCATGAAGAAAATGTTCAAAAATTTGCATTACAAAAATTTTGAAGTCATTGCAATAGCTCCATTTTCTTCGAAAATGAGCTAAAACCAACTGCCTGGCGGCTAGCCGCGCCGCATGCTACGAAAGTACCCTAACCGGCGTCTGAAAGCCGCGTCTAGCCGCCGACGCGAGCCGCAGCCGCGGCGGCTCCATGCGAAAGTCCACCTTTAGGGAAGGGAAAACTAGATAGTATGCTGTATGGGCAGCTGTCATGGGCCTTGGAGGAATCTCCTCTTTGGTAAATAAAAACTACCTTTTCTCACTCCTTCTTTCATGACAGTTATAAGAAGTTTCAGAGAGGTTACCTACTTCATTCTTACTTGGTTCAATGATCTTTTTTTGTTCTTTCCCAGGTTTATGGGCGAATTGTACACATTTGATGTGATAAAGTCAGGAACTATGCTCAATTTTATTAAAAAAACTGACTTTCTGTCGCAAGAGGCGGACGAACCTTTAGAATGTTTATGTGTCCTCCTCACGACTATTGGTAAAAAGCTCGAACGCGAAGTGGCCAAAGAGGTAAGTCGATTTTCAATAGCAAGACATAACCGAGGTCTGATACCAAAAAATTATCCCGTTCAGGTTGATGATACGGATTTCTTCGCTTGTTTTTGAAATTGATATAAGGTATTCATGTTCTCAACACGTAGTAAGAAATGATGATGATTTTATGCTTGGCATTCGCTAATTGTTGGCGTTTTTGTTACAGGAGTTGGATGAATTCTTTGCCATATTCGGTCACAATGCTCAAGATTTGAAAGTATCGAACAGGATTAGGAATATGTTTCAAGACATCATAAAGCTGCGACAGATGGGGTGGTTAAACATTCGAGATATTCTTAATGGATTAACAGCTGTTAATGTCGAGGGAGTTGCGCATACACTAGTAGACCTTCAACAAATCAAAAAGGCAGATTTCTTACAGGAACTGGTCAATCAAATATTTGACATGGTGAGTAGGTAACATTTTGCTTATGAATCTTCCATTATGGTTTATTATTCAATATTTACACAAAGATTCCCATAAGTGGGTTCTCCCCCCTACCTACAGGACTATCATACAAACGTAATAAATATTCATTCCTCCTTGAACTATCAAAATAAATAATAAAACATCACAGCCCAACAACACAGCCCAACACAGCCCTTTTCAAAATAAACTCTCCTATATACAAATCAACCCTTCATTTCTCCTCCCACCTACCACTTATATTACTCTTTCGGTACCCTGATTACCCACTAGTCTACCTTTCTATACAAATTCCTTCCATTTCAAAATATCCTTATCCGTTACTTTCCATTCCTTCTTCCTTAACCTATTCAGCTCCTCCTTTCCAATAATGTTTGCCGCCCTTGGAGTGAGGAACTCCCTTCTTTTTGCTCCATATAGTGTCCTGACCCTGGGTAGCTCATATTACTGTCCTTCCGTCCGTGTCCCCTTCCCATGTTCTGTAAGAGTCAAATATCTGCCCCAGTCTTTTGTATTCTTCAACAAGTTCGTCCAGTACAGTTGTTTAATAGTCAGTATCCCCATTCCCGACCCAGCCACCCACAGCTCCTCATTGGAGATGTCCCGGGTGCCCACCTACAGAACCGCTCTGATTGTCTTTCTCTGTTTTCACATTCACCTGATGAACATTTTGAGCTGAAAATGAGAACTTGGGGGTTTTAAAGGGCGCTGAATCCTAATTTGAAGTCGAAAATGCAAAATTCCGACACGCCGGAATTCCCCATCCTTAATAATTATCAAAGTCCTTTCTGAATGTGTACACACCTACCAACTTTTAAATGTAAGTTATTATTGAAGTGAATAACAGGAAGCTCCAGGACCAAATATACAATCATGAACACAAACCACTGGTGGCTTAAAATCCCCTATGGCAATGGGTTTTTTCCCTCCAAATTCAAAATTTCCGCTTGATTGTATGACAAGTTTTATTGTTTGACCGTCAGTCCATTCGTCATTGAAACCTTGTCGCAATAAATATGATTTTAGAACCGAGAATTTCAATATTAATTGCCATGTCTGTTCCCAGTCATTCTACAAGCCTTTGGTAACTGCTAAGCTCTGCACCTATCTCAGAGAAATAATTGCTATAATACGGTATGAAAGCAACATGCCAGAAGGGTGGCTTCAGAGGAGACTTCGGACAACTTTGAAACATCAGCAAAAAAACAAACAGGAACTACAAGAAACTGCGAAACAACTGGAAACTACGAACTTAAGGTTCTGGGAACTACTACTCAACAAATGTCAACAGAGCTTCGAGAAGTATATTAACGACGTGCCCAACATTGCAAACAGGGTTGAGAAAATCGAAGGAACACCTGCTCAGGTTCAGGTACGTTTTTGATTGACTGTTGTGAGATTGACAGCTTGTGCAGTGTTGCCTTGAAGGATTTTTTCTCAGAAGACGACGTACAAACTTTTGTACCATGTTCCAACTTTTAGAGAAAAATCCCTTGACCCCTCGAAATCAGGTTTGCCAATTGGCAATTCTCTAGTAATACCATGGTAGTAGGAAAAGAAGGGATTTGAAAAAAAGAAGATTTTATTTGTCTTTTGAAATTGGAAGAGTTCAACATTGCTGAGCTGTTCTCTAACTTCCTTAGCCAAAAAAGTTGGAGGACAGACAGTACCACAGAATAATGTACTATGTACCTAGTTGCTTTCTGTACTGGAAGAGTAAATTAATAGGAACACCAGAATGCTAGAGACTTCATGGAAAAGGCCTCTGCAAGAAAGGGTGGAACAAAGTTAACTGTGAGCCTAGTTTTGAACCCACCTTTGATCTTTGTGCTGAGAGAGGACAAAAAAGAGTCGATGATATTAACATTTACAGGACACTCTAGTGATGCAATTTCATGAACGTACGTAGACAAATGTCTCCTATCGTTCAATGGGATTGAGGTACTCTGTAGGTTGGGGTCCTGACTAACCTTTAGGTGCCTACGTTTCTTTTACCTCTGTGGTGATCGGATTCCCCCTGTAGGGGAATACCGCCTCCACGATAGGTCTGACCAGGGTGGGAGATCTCTATTCCCACTCCTGGCCAGACAGTATATAAGGCGCTGCATCTCCTTCAATAAATATGTTCTACATCAAATCTCAACTCGACTCTATTATTTCTTTATACCTTATTCTTTCCCTTGTTATATATTTTCTCTGTTCCATGTGCTCACGATAACCTCTTAGAAGAGCTCAAAACATGATAAGAGGAAAGAGATTGCACGTGTATCTTTAGCAACTACCAATTAGCAAAGCACACAGTGGGGTGTTTCGAAACTAGCCACTAAATCTGGAAAAATATAGAAGACGGTCTCTTATCGGTAGAGACCTTTCTCAACCAGCTAATCATCATCGTTTCACAGCTTGGGAGCAGAGCTTAAGCTGTCCTCATTGAATATAGAATCTCTCCAAACCAAAGAGTCTCTACGCTGTGAAGTAGGACTGAGAAGAGACAAAAGATTCCTTCTTTCAACTTTCATGATTGATTGGTTTGTCCTGGGAGTAGACAATGTCCGTCCCACCACGAATTGTTGAAATGTACCTACAGTAAAGATCCCTAAACCCTTCTGCACTCAGATTCTCCAAATCTCGGATGAGTATAATAAATGTTATTTTCTGACTTTCATGATTGAACAGCCTCCTATTTCCATGGTTAGGGTTTGCAAGCCCGAAAGTTTTTCCCCATCCTGGGATCTCAGGAGTTTTCAAAGCCAATTCTGGGAACCCGGGATTGAGGAATATTTTGTTAAAACTAAAATAAATGATTGCAACAACCGCAAAACCGGTTAAGTATTTATAAATGAAATACATTTATTTTTCGCCAGTGGCGTAGCTAGACCTCAGGAGGCCTGGGGCGGATTCGATTTGAGAGGCCCCCTTCTTTGTAACACATACACGGAAAATTAAAAAAAAATACGAATTTTGGTGATTTTGAAGTTACTTTTTTCCACGGAAATCTTTTCAATTCCTTATGAGGCTAAAACACATGAGTATAAGCCAGTTAAGGTTTTACAGGGAGTTCACACTTAAGATCGAGAACCTTCTAGAAATCGAATCTACAACTAGTTTCTAACAAAAAGTGTCTCCAAGAGTTTTTTATTTAAACCCTCATTTTCGTGAATTTTCTCACTTTTAAGATTTTTTTTCGTGTTTTCGACAGGTCATATTAACTCATGATCATAAACAAAATGGTCATAACTCCATTATTTTATTAATTGAAAAAAAAGAAAGAAATTGGAAACGCCGTTAGAAAGAGCGTTATTTACTATCTCCTTCGTGCATTATAAAAATTTTTACTGCAGATTCAGTGGGCAAGCAATAGGACTAAACTGAGAGTTTTACGAAATTTCCAAAATCATAATTTTTTCCAACGGTTCTACGTCTCTAATGAAATAAATAAAGCCCAGTGCATGTTATGGGAGAAACTTCCTCAGAATCTCAGCTTTTCAATGAAGTTGTTATTTTACTATAGAATGGGATAAAATTAAGTTTGAATGCAAAAATATTAAGGTTTTTTCCCCGAGGAAATCGAGTGTTGGGGTGTTTTACGACTAGAGCTTGGCTAGAAGAGTTTGGTATCGTTTTCGACGTAATTTTTCACGCTGCATCGAAAGGTGACACTCCAAATTCATTCTGACTGTTGGAAAATGGATTTTTCGAGACAAATGTTGCAGTTACGGACACACCCGTTTTGGGGGGATTTTGGTTTTTTTTTTTTGTAACCCATTTTTGGTTGAGCTAGTGAAAAATTGAGGTATATCTGAGCAACACTAATTTTGGAAAAATTCAATAAACAAACACTGATTATCAAAATAAGAGTTAGATGTGCTGGTATTCACAAAATTCACTATTTTTCTCAAAAATTAATTTTGTAATAGAATAATATTCTGGAGTGTCACCTTTCGATTCAGCGTGAAAAATTACGTCAAAAACGATACCAAACCCCTCTAGCCATGGTAAAGTCGCATAACCCCTTGATTTAAATGAATTTAAACCCCATTAAGAATAAATTAAACTCGATATCCCATAATTTCTATACTGAAATTTCAAATAACCACACCATTGAAAAGCTGAGATTCTGAGAAAGTTTTCCCATAACACGCACTGGGATTTATTTATTTTATACATAGAGCCGTTGGGAAAAATTGTTATTTTGAAAATTTGATGAAACTCACTTTAGTCCAATTTCTTGCACCCGCTAGATCTACTGTAAAAGTTTTTATAATGCAGTAGAGAGATAGCAAATTTAATGTAATTTTTGATGGTGTCCTTATTCTCGATTTTGAACACTGAACTAAGGGAGTGTGATTATTTTAGTGGCGTAAAGTCGAAAACACGGAAAAAATAGAAAATTTGAAAAAAAACTCGCGAAAATTAGGCTTTAAAAAACTCTGCAAGACACTTTTTGTTGGCTATTATTTCCTCGAAGGTTCTCCACCTTATTATTATACTATTATATCACCCTGTATAATACTGCTAGGTGCCAACACCTGGGACCAGGGGAGCCTCAACCTCCCATCACCGGCGGAGCTAAGGGGCCTCTATTTTCATGATGGGGCTAAACCAGATAACTGTTAGTCAAGTGGGCCCCACTAGCCACTGAGAGCTTCTATAGCTAAAGGACCACACAATTTAGAAGAAAGTTCTAAAATGTAATTTTCCATTCGGTAGGCAAATAGGTATCTAGTAACTAAACACGGTGCCTCTCTTTTCAAAATACATATATGGGGGTCCCTAGAGGTTGGCTCCCCAAGAGAGCCCCCGGGGCCCCAGCCCGACTCTGCCAAGCAGTAGCACCATATAAAATAAACATAATCACGCAAAATAATTCATGTAGGTGCAAAGGCAACTTAATTGAATTTGAGTTACAGGAAAAACAGGATTTCACCTTCAACATGGGCAGATCAATAAACAAATTTTGTAAAATGTGCATTTGTAAATAAAAGCAAACAAAACTTTGGAGGCCCGGGGCGGACCGCCCCCCCTCACGCTACGCCACTGTTTTTCGCTTATTTAAAAAATAAGCCCTGAGAAAACAGAGGACATTTAAAGTTTCATCCGCCAACTTGCTCCTTAGTTTTGTTGAAAAGAGCCCTGCTGCTGAAAAAGCCCTTTCTGCTTCGATGATGGTTGGATGGTAGTTGCAATCCAAATTCAAATGGTGGCCTTGGCTGCCTCTATTGTCGTGGAGGCTCATTTCTTTTTTTTTATTATGCTCATCAAGTCTTTTCGAATTTTCGTAACCGGCTTGTGCTTCTCCATGGATTTTAGAATTCATGCCTCCAGTTGTTTGGTCTTTCAAACTACTCCCAGCGCCATTGGTTGCTGCTGATCTTTGAACACTTTCACTTTTAGGATCCCAGGATTGCAAACCCTATCCATGGTGACAGCTTTTTCATGGAAATTTCTTTGATATTAACATAGGATTTTTGAGAAATAAAAGTTCTAATCCAAACTAAAAGCTTCCCGCTCTCCTCTTCACCATGGAGGGTGCAGATGCTCCTGTGCTCTGGCCGCCACACTGTCTTTCAACGATATTGCATAGTGTTGATGCTCTATGCATCCCATGAGTGGGGGGCTGGCGCCTAGTAAAATGATTTGTGATGAATAGGTAAATGTTATTCCTCAAGTATTTACCACTTTCACTGTATGACATTCGAAGTTCCAGGAATCGTAAATATAGTCCATAAAAATAGTCGAGGGAATTACTGCGGATATTTATTTATCTGTGAAGTTTTAATATTTCAGGAAAAGAAGAAAGAGCTTAAATTGTCGTTGGACGAAAACAAGAAGAAATTCCTTGGTTTACTGATGTAAGTTTTCCCTACACCTATGATAATTTATTTGGAACAATGCAGACGTGTGCTTGTAACCATCAACCATTGTGCTTGACAATCAATGGGCGATGGTCAAGCTGTTCTAACTTCATGGAAAATGGTGGCGCCTGGGGCTCCCACCAAGTATGAGGGATGACTCATGAGAGGGCATTGCGTTGTGGCGTTGTGGATTTATAGATTAGAGATAGGTGCATAGTGCGGGTTAGTTTTCCAGTTCATGGTCATGGTAAATTTGTTGCTCTGTTTCAGTTTTACGGCTAGATTGTACAGTAATGCTAATAATCAGTTGCCATTGGACACATCGACAACTATTATGCGCTGTTGTCTAACTACCCTTCTGTCGCAAGAGGCGGAAGAACCATTTCTAGTAGAATGTTTATGTGGTCTCTATGCAGCTATTGGTAAAACGCTCAATTACACAGGAATTACCGAAGAGGTTAGTCAATATCAATAGATACTTAGCTAGTGTTATCATTATTCATGTTCTGATGTTAATTTTCTCCTAGTAGAGGAGAAAAAAACGCTGCAAATTATTAGTCAAACACACATATAACTCTTGTAGTTGTTGTTGTAGGGGAATCCAATCGTCAGGCTCACTCAAAGACGTGGAAACAAAAAAAATGTTTCCACGATGTTTGGGAGTGGAGGAAGAACAAATTAACGTTAGGGGGAACTGAGGTAGAAACTTGAATCGGTGAAATCGGAAGAAAGTAGCATTTTTCGATCTCTGAACGGCGATTCAGCCTACATGGGAATATTTCGATTCACACTCGTGTTTCTGCTCTTTTTCGTTCAACCCTTAAGTCCTTACAGGGAACGAACGGTTGGTCCTAAAAAGCTCCGCTAGGTCTCATTCAACGCTAAAAATTGTGATCTACTCTAAATCGATTAAAAAAACTATACCTTCCCATTTTTGAAGTTTTCGAGCTAGGGCGTTTTGAAAATTGCATCCCCCGTTTTCTACCCCAAGAGAACACTAACACCAAGATTCGGGGCACAAGTAGACCCCAAATGGGGCCGGTATACCAAACTTCGTCAATTTTGGACCGAAGGGTACCTAAGTAGGCAAAGTGCCACAGACGGTGGACGGATTTTTAATTCGATTTTTGGATTCTACGTACCTTGAAACGTAGGTTTATATTGATGGTATGGATTACTCATCTTGTTTTGTGGAATTATCATGACAACTTTACAAATTCTGATAGGTAAATGATTTTACACTTGGCGTTTCAATTTTTGTTTAAGCCACCGGAGTTTGATGGATACTTTTCCAAACT
>JAEMON010000014.1:10623153-10634001 GCA_030264115.1 Lygus lineolaris | reverse complement strand
ATTTAAATTTTGGAGCCATTACAATAGCTTCATTTTCTTCGATAATTTGCTAAAAGTTGATCCAAGGCCAAGCCAAAAGTCAACTCAATTCGGAAACTTTCTACTAGGTATCTCAACTGTTTTGACCGTAACGTTTTGCTTGGAACAAACCTGGTTTCATGTTTCTACCATGCGGCAATGGAAGACGTCGCATTTGCTGGTATTGAAACTTCACATGCAATTTTCCTGAACTGAACTTTTACCGGATCACGAATTCCCATCAGTTTCCTCCCCAGTCACGGAGTTATGGCGTTTTTCTTATTTTTTTGCGCGAACCCCTTTTCGAGTTGTAGCGAAAAAGCCACAAAGACTACTTACTACCTATCGATCTGCTACTTGCAGAGACCGCAACTACCGGAAACCACGGGGAGGGCAAACCGCTAGTTTTTTCTGGGTCCGACTTCTAGTAGAGCGGACTGGCTTTCTTTCTTCTTGACCACTCGGTTACGCGAATGGACGGGGAATGAAGCGGAGCCGAGTTGCTCAATTTGGGTTGAAGTCGAAAGACAACATCAGGTGGGTCTTTCAACAGCGGTTTTCGATTGCTATACATTATAGCAATATGATACACTGTATATACAGGGTGTATCAGTTATGATCCAAAAACTTCTCCCACGTGTTCTACAGGTAATTTCCAACAAAAAGTGTCTCCTAGCGGTTTTTTCCTAAACCACTAAAAACCCGAGTTTTTTCACTTTTAAGATTTTTTTCGTATTTTTGACCTTAGGTCACTGAAAAGGCCATAACTCCACAAATATGTGGAGTAAAACCAAATCTGAGTACATCGTTAGAAAGAGCGTTAAATTTCCCGTCTTCTCAGCCTCTGAAAATGATTTTTTGAAGGAATATCAAGGGTGAAAAATGAGCTCGAAAAGTCAATTTCGTCAAATCTTGAAAACTGCCTGTTTTTTGAACGCTCATTAGACCCCCATAATTCTAGTGATAAGTTGTCGCCTGTAAGCCTTAAAAATGCGCAAAGCATCACCTTTCCAACGGTATAGTCAGTTTTTATCGTTTAGAGGGACCTTTTTTCAGAAAATCGAGTTTTTATGCGAAAAAACGTGTGTTTTTCTAGGAAATCGGTGTTATTGGGTGTTGACGACCTGACCATGACTTGAGGAGATAAGTATCGTTTTCCAGGTAATTTTTCACGCTGAATCGAATAGTGACCCTCGCGATTCATTTTGACTGATAACAAATTGATATTTCGATAAAAATAGTGAATTTTGTAAATCCCAGCATATTATAAACATATTTTGTTGAGCTAGTGAACAATTGAGGTAAATCTGAGCAATAATCATTTGGGAAAATTCAATCAAATCACAAACATTACTAAAATATGAGTTGGATGTGCTAGTACTCAAAAATTCACTATTTTTTTTTTTTTTATCGAAAAATCAATTTTCATCGGTCAAAATGAATCGTATAGATCAAATTTGTTGACTGGTATTGGCCAGTACTTACTTATTTTGATGTCGGTTTCTCTGTCTTTACTCGGGTTTACGACAATTTAATCTAGCTTTTTTTGAAGATGTCACGCGAAGTTTGATAAAACGTAATATTAAGCAGTAATAATAGTAATAAGCAGTATTAAACGTAAAATGAATTAGTTCTTCGTTTCTCTTTACAACCCTGGGCCGCCTCTCGACTAACAATTGAAGATGTACCACTCCAAAGGCCGACGTAAGCTGCCACACAAAATACCCTGGTAAAGGCCATCCAATGTCCATTTCGCTGTTGGACCCTCAAACTCGGTATCCTATCCACCTTCACTGCATCTCTTCCGCATGTTCGGAGTTCACCTGTTCTCGTTGTCCTTGCCCACCCCATGGATACTCTCATATCTGTAGTATCCAAAGCCTTTCTCTGGTAGGTACTATAACACTTATATCGCAGGTACTTACCCGATCCCTTCCCTTCTCTTCCATGCGAACCTGCCAAGTATTTACAATTTCTGACCGTCCTTGGGCCTTCTCAACGCTCACGTTTTCTCACTGAGGCGATTCGCCAGATTCAGTAAACTCCGTTTCCAATTTTCTTAGAATCCTACCCATCGATGCTACCTGCTAAGAACAATTCGGTGAACCGATAGTGGACGAAATGGTGAATGTTGACACTGTCAACAGTGCTATTCTTAGTATTCATTTTGATTGAAGCATTCCATTTCCTATGAGTTCGCCTGAAAGAAGTTCCTCGGATGCAAAGAATGGAAGGGAAACACCGAGAAAGAAGGGAGAGAGAGCATTTCGCAGAAGTTTATATCCTGCTCAGTTCCTACCTAAGATTATTCTCCCATTCTTCGAAACTGTACAGTTCACAACTCACACAACAGATTTACAACTCAATGTTCGTTACTCCATTTAAAAACATTTGGTTGGTACATAGTTGAGTAAAAACCACAATATTGACTTGGAAAGTGGATGTAGAATATCGATTGAGACTTGGTAGTTTATCCATAATCAATACATACAATTTTTATTTGCAACACAAACACATACTGGACGGACAATGGTCATTAATAAAATACATTATAATCACATTTATACATCGAAAAATACAGCAGAGGTTTTTAAAACTAAACACAGTTTATCTAAATGCCTAACGTCAGCCTTAAAATCTTTAATAGTATTTAAGGGACCAAATCCAACAAAATTTGTTGGATAAATACTAACGGTTTGTCTTTAAACAATTTAGTGGCCCACCAGGAAGTTACATAGTGCCTTCAAAAGATGGAAAGGGAGGGGGATTTCGCAATGTTATTTATGGTATGGCACATTGATTCAAGGATGAATATCGCTGGCAGAGTAAGGATTTTAAAACTTCTTTTGACTGGTCTGCAGTCGTTTTGGTACTCCTGAGACCTCCAACAACTCTCACTGCTCGCCTCTGGCTCGCAATAAATATGTCGAATCTCGAATCTCTCCCAGAATATGCTGGGATATGCATCATTAGTTCGAATATGCAGAAATAAGGAGTACCTATACTCTTTGAACGAGGATGATTAATGATTCAACTTTCGTTCCGAAGAAGCGAGATAAATATGGAAATGCCTACAAATCCGGTGTCCAATAATCAGGGATGGGATTTATATGTCACTAAAAAAGTTCCATTCATGCAGCATGAGTTGATTAGCGAATTTTCAAAGAATAATTTTACCCGATTTGGTGGGTGATTCTTTTAGGAAATTTCACGCTGATTCCGAATATACCATATGTTCCTATGTTTAAGACAGTAATTTACACCAAAAACCTTTCTTTTGAAATTATTGACAATTTGACATTTTTTCAGATTTTTAGCTCGATGTATATACATATTATATTATATACATATAAAAAAGTGTTAAATTTCAGGAATCGTTTTAGAATGGTCTGAAACGGATTTTCATTAAGAAAATGTCCAAAAATTTGCATCACAAAAATTTGAAGCCATTGCAATAGCTTCATTTTCTTCGAAAATTCGCTAAAACGTGTGCACAAAGGTTCTGGACCTCTTTTCCCAGTGGAGTGCAATTTCGGTGGAGGGTAGTGAAAAAAAAAAAAAAAAAAAAAAAAAAAAAAAAAAAAAAAAAAAAAAAACACATTTTAAGAAGACCAGAAGAGTCAAACTATGAATATGAAGACGTGCGATGGGTTCTCGCTGCGACAGGTACATTCAGTAGGGTTCCACTTGAACAGGGAAACTAAAATTAGCTGCTACAATCGGCCACCGGTCGTGTCTAATGAATTTTTCAATTATATGGGTAGGTACAATGCAAATTTATTGTAAAGACGTCAAACATGCTAAACTCACCTTAGTTACGGTTAATTCTAAGAACTAACATCATAAATGAATTTCTCACACCAAAAAATCTAGATCTAGATTTCCAAGCCAAAATTCTCGTCATTACTCATTAACAGGGACGTGCGATACCATTCGATACGAGTATGGTATCGAATATTTCTTTCGATACTGAGTATTTTTGGTATCGATACTTGCGATTCGAGTATGAGTACTAGTATCGATACTTTTTCCGATACCGAAAGAAATACTCAAATGCGAAACGAATGACTCTGGATACCTAGTTTTGATTACTCCGTCATTTCGTCAGCTTCCTTATATGCAATTTCGGTACCTTTAGTTATTGACTGAAAGTTTTATTTAACGTACTAGGTACTTGATGATTGAACGAAGTTCTTTCATTCACAATACGTGGAACATTTTCGCTTGACAACGATTGGTGTTTTCCCTATTTTGAAATTCTTTGTGATATCTTGTCTCTATACAACACTTTGGTGTTTCAAGTTGAGGTGTAAATGTGGTGATGCAAAACCTAAAATTCGTTCATATTTTGTATTTGCAGTTGTGAAAATGTTCTTAGAAATCATTCACGCTAAAATAGTACGTACTTATGTACTACTACTATGTTTTACTCAGAGTTTTTCATTAATAATTTGAATCGTGGCTTTTTGAATCGTTTTCGATACACTTATGATTCAACTTGAATTTTTTTCTTTCAATATAGCCCCTCCCCCCCGAAATAATAATACTATTACCTGCATTATACCTACCTACCTAACATGTGATATCATGATAATATCCACCTTCACGAGGATTCCAAACCTCAAAATGTAATGACATTTTGAAACGAACCAATTTGGTATTACCTATTTAGCTTTTTTCTCGCATGAGAATATTCTCTTGAGTACTTATGAGTATCGATACTTTTCATCCGATATTTCACTAGTATCGAATAATCGATTCAATTGAATGAGTACTGGTATCGATACTTACTTTCGATATCCCATCCCTACTCATTAATGACGAAAAAGTGAACTTACCCAATTCTCAATCTGACGAGTTACCTTGGTTACCACAAACGTTTTGCTCTCACTAACGACTTGATTATGGCGGGAACGGTTAGAAAGAGTGGCGTACATCCCCTGCTTTAAAATGGCGCCAATTTCAAATCTCTAAGGGACGCCAAATCCTTATTTTAAACATTTAACGCTGAGGGGTGGCTACTACTGGCGGGGGTGGCTACTTCTGGTGACTCAACCTTATCAGTTTTGGCCGGATTTCACTGAATCTGGACCACCCTGCCACGCGTTAACCAGCAATAAAGCCCTTGTTTTCGTTGTTCTGATCGCAACGCATCACTTCTTGTCTTGACCAGTCGTGTCAAATCGATTACGGGCCGAAGATTATTATTTGATATATCCAAGTGGTCAACATTGTGCAACAATATTTTTCAATTAAGGAACTTTTTTCCGGTGCCAGTAGTTGTGTAAACACTTCAGTCTCAAAGATGGACGTATTAGTCAAGCTTTCCATTCGTTTTTGAGATCCATTAGAGAATCGTAAGTCTCTTTTTTCTCGCTCTCCAATCCATTACGTGTCTGGAAAAATCTTTCCCGACAAAAAACACGAAGATTTCGGTCGGAGTTGGACACGGTTAGCCACCTTATCGCGGTTATGTTAATTAAGCGTTGTTTACCTTTTTTTCTAGCTCCAAGGGGAGGTCTGTGAGCCCATTGAGGTGGAAGTGGGTCATCTTTAGAGAGAGGCGATTGGATTGATATGGAAGTTGAAGAACCGCCGGAACTCGGCTTTCAAACGGTGGCATCATCGATGTTGTAGGCTCTTTGTTGTTTAGGCGCCGGTTTTTCGAGGTGTCGACATCTACCTCTCAGACCCTGTCAAGGCTCATCCATTATCTCCTGCATCTCATCCTGTTCAGAAATATAATTTCATTTATTTTTTTAGCCTGGTTGTGTTTGTATTAAATAAATTATCTAATGAATTGTGAAATAATGGAACTAACTGTTTGAATTTTTGCTGTTGCAGGTGAGATTCAATGGGGCGTTGATGAGGCGTGAGTGATTTTACATAAATAAGGAACCGTAAGATGGGGTCAGTTGAGTACAAATTTGAGGTTTTTTCAACTTTCCACCTATTTAAGATTCCTTAAAGATTGAATCAAATATACCGTATGAAACCTCTTGATCTCTAGTTTTTAATAATAACTAGTTGGAAGCTCTAAGTTGATCAAAAAGAAAGTTATTCGCATTTTAAGGTGTACTCATTAGACCATGCGAGGTGCGGTCAGTTGAGTACAGTATCGTTTTTCGTTCTTTAGACCCGGTAAAAGTGATCCAGTACTCATTTAAACGATCAGAGCGTAAAGCCAGAAAAATTCTATGAAGGAAAACACACATTGCAACTCGAAAAATGTGCAATTTAGTGGGAAAATCGTCCAATTTCAAAATAAGCAATATTTTGCTATTGATTAAAACTAGCTTTAATATCTCATCTTATGGTAATTTGCAGTCTTGAAGACTTAAAAGCTTGTTAACAGGAACACATACCTTCAATATAAAGAATGTAAAAACTGGCATCAGTGTGTATAAAGGCTTTAAAAGTCCTAAATTCCAGAATGCATGCTAAAAAGGGTAGTACATCATCATAAAATCAATGTGAACCACTTACAGTGTTTCAGTTTTACGTCACATAGGAATACTTACAGTAGTATGTAACAATTATTTCATGCTAAGACCAAAAATAAATCCCTAGGTAAACTAATAAAAACAGGTAAAACATGGTAACTTGCTAAAAACTGTAGGTACACTGAAAATGAAGTTTGACACCAATCAGATCCAACCAACTTATGGTTTCATGTCGACTTGAAAAGCTCCCTGGTTGAAGAAACTTGCTGAAACAAAGTTGAAACATTAAATTAGAATATTAAAAACTGTGAAAATATATGTTTTTGAGGGGTTATGGAAAATTTACCCACCAAACTTCATTCACAAAACTGTACTCATATCACCCCACAAATCTTAATTTTCTACAAATATGATGATAAACTTATAAAACAACGCACTTTTTGGAAAACTCTTATTGTATATTCTAGGCAGATAGTTGAGTAATGTAGAGCTTACCTGACTCTGTGGCATGCAGAATGATTGCAATGCAGAATTCTGATGCATGCAGAATTGCAAAGCTCCTAGATATGAAGGACTTCGTCTGGATCACATTTTTGATTTTTCACCAAAACTTTAACCCTAACTGGAGACCTCCCTGTGCAACAAAAACAACTTTCAAACCAATGCTACCAACTCATGAGACTGTCCTCTTGACGATGGCACTGCACTCTTTTGAGTTATTTTCGAACTAAGCCAGGAAATAGCGCTCAAAGGCTGGAAAACGTGTTTTGGACTCATTTCACCTCGCCGGACCATTTCACCCCATTTTACGGAATGTATAAATATTTAAGGAACGCTTTGGTTCTCAATGAAAACCTCATAATGTGGGTAGTGAGGAAGCAAAAACGAACACAGATCAATTCTTATTCGTGATGCCGAATTTAAGTAAAAGTTACATCAGTTCCAAGGATAATATGATAATGCTCGGTGAGATACCGATACCGATCGATATATTTAGTGAAGAATCAAAAATACGGGTATTTAGTTAAATATAAATACCTACTAAGTTACTTTTGGTTGGAATACAGCTATCTTAGTCTTACTCAATTTACGCTTGAATAGAATGTCATGAATTCAAGACCTCATCCAACTTTTACTACTGAAAGCCCTTATTAATTAATTTACTTTAATTTACTGTACTTACTACTGTTTACCAGGTTTATTGAATTGCAATTGATATCATTTGCATGTTCTTTAGAATGTATTTCATTCCCTTTACCTAGGTCGTATCATTCAGGATTTGGGAATTTTTCTGTGTACAAGTATCTACTTTCACTGAGTAGCGGGAGAGCCAATTTATCGATTATCACTTGGCATGAATGAGAAACATTATATCTTATCTATATTTACAGTCTTATCTATGATTCTACTACTTGGTACTACGCGCATGCGAACTAGCTACCAAAATGTGGGGGTCTCAAACTTCCCTCCAAACTAGTGTTTCAAGAATTTTATGTTGGATTTAGCCTTCTTGGATCAATGACTTTATCCTTCAAACTCTGATCGTTAATCATCATTTGGCTTTTAAATTCCTCGCTCAATGAGTTTTTATTGTCGTTGTTTGAGTACCGCAAACCTGCTGGATATTCACGATTTGTTCTGTCAGTGCGCATCACGTCGGAAAGTGAAAGACTCCTCCAAATCGTTTTGAACATTCTTTTCAATTTTTTTCACAATGCCTTTTCATCTTTGACAATCAATAATTGAGGCGCCCGGAATCACAATCCCCAGAGTCATTAAAGGGTCGTCATCAATGGGACGATTCATTCAATCAATAAAGTAAGAAAGTTCGATTACAATAGCACCGAATGTCTCCATTAAAACTAACGGGTTGGCTCACGCCTGAAAACATCTAAGTACCTTCCTACCTCAAAAGATTAAAAAGTGTCTAGCCTCAATTTTCGAAAAAAAATGTAGGTACCTGGGAATTTTAACCTATTTGATGATATGCTTTTTCTCTCCCGACTATGACGAGAAAAATGTCGGTACATGGCCTTGAATAGGTTCGTTCGCAGTGACTAACTAACCGGTAAGAAAACCGTTTGCAACCACACGTCCTTGATTAACTTCTGATCTGATCATTTCTGACTGTTTGTAGTATCCGTGCTGGTCTCCTTCGGTTTGTACGGGTAAACCACTTCCAACCACTTGTAAATGACACTGCAAACAAACCTAATATCAATTTCATCTACCCACAAAAACAAAGCTACGAACACTTTTCTGTGCCACATAATATAATATATATTTTTTAATCTGCGGCTTCTGTTGAATGTTACTGTTGGTGCAGACTCTAAATAAGCATTAACATTATCGAATGATTCTTTTTGCTAAGTTTTTTTTCTTCGAAATGTGTTCATTATAAGCGCATGACGAACTTTATGTGCACATGAATGAGGTTTTGCAGTACTATGCTGTTATTATTACATGAATGATAATGTACCTTCTGCCTAGTAAATAATGTAGGTAATGAAGTAAGTGGGTAGGTTATTATATTAAATTAGTGTTATTAGTATTAAATAAGTGAGTAACTACGGTATCAGGATCTGACAATATATCAGCAAGAGCCATAAAAGAAAACTCGCCTATCTCGATTAATCCATTATGCATATTTACAATTTCAGCATACATAAAGGAATTTTCCCGAAATCTCTTAAAATAGAAAATTGCCGCACTACACAAAGCAGGTAACACAAACGATCCGAGTAATTATCGTCCCATCTCTCTTATCAGTGTATTATCAAAGGTACTGGTAAAACTAATAATAAGTAGGATTTGGGTCCTCAAAGTCGGGTTTAAATTGAACCCTGGATACGCAATAAAGCGGCTCTTCCGTGACCGTGATGTGATTAGCATTTTATCAATTACATGTCCAATTTATGCTCATCTATGCATTTAAAGATAGTCAGCAACTATCAACACAGTTAAGATTCTTTCGAAACAAACCACTGAGATACAAGTTGCCCCTGGTTCGAAAAACCTTTACCACAAACGCACCTCCCGATAAATTAAAACTTATTACCAATAATTTATTTGATTTTATTCAACGATTTCACATCAAACCCTGCCACATAAAAACAGCATCAAACAGAATTAAAATTTACTTAACGAACATTGTCGAACCCAAACTCTAAATCATAACGACGAAATCTGTATACAGTGCATAAAAAAAGACAGAAATACGAAGATTATTTGTTTATTCTTTTTCATTTTTATAGTGGAAAAAATTCAACAAAAATAGGTAAGAAATAACAGAACAACAAGTAAATAATTTAAAAACACAATACGTAGCAATTAGTAAAAACAATAAAAGCGATAAAAACACTGAAAATGAGAGATATGAACAAAAGGATAAAATCGACCGACCAGATCAAGGATGGAGCCGCCACTAGCACTAGCCAATAGGCCTATTCTCTCAGACCAACTAGATTCAAACCCGTGTTAACATGGTGTACAAATAAACTTGTGTAAGTTAAATATATTTTTGAAGTAATATAAATTTATTTATCTTTCAAAATATAAGTTTTATTTTTGTGTATTTTTCTTGTCAGAACATGTAAACGATGAGAGACAATAAAGATTTCATTTCACTTCATAATTCACTGCTTGTGTATAGAAAGTCGCCATCTACTGATTTTATCCTGACTCTCAAGACTCGGACCCATTCTTTCAAATTTCTTGGTTATTTCAAGTACACTTCTATGGAGGTCACGTCCAGGAAGAAGAAATACGAATTTGCTCCAGAGTTATATCGAAACGTCGGTAACATTTTTACTTTCCTCAGCCCACCTGAAAGGTGGAAGGAAAGTATTGCGATCAGCAGAAAACCCAATTACTGATACACCACCTTAAAATGGTCCTAATCGACATCTGATCAATTTCCCCAACGTTTTAGGAAAAGTGAATGTAAGTCCGTATGTACGTAGCACGATTGCCGCCCCTACAAGTACATATGAGCAAAAAAATGCCTATTTCTGGGTTTGATTTCTACATGTCTGAGGATGGGAAGAAGATAGACTAAGAATTTCAGTCCTCCAGGTCAATTATTAGGGGAAGGAAATATTCAGAACAGGTGAAAAAACTTCATTTCTAGCACATTTCTTAGCTTTTCTCGCAAACTGCTCTAACGATTTTAATGAAATTCACGGGACTTACTCTCTTCTTTTGTGGATTTTAACGCTGATTTCGGCCTTCAGGATATTTTTGTGATGATGAAAGGTATTGGGGCTTGTTTTTACTTGAAAGAAGACTAAGTCCACTAAATTTTATCAAGTTCGTTAGTACAGTTCGCGAGAAGAGCTGAAAAAAATTCCACTCATGCAGCATGAGTTGGTGAGCGAATTTTCAAAGA
>JAEMON010000014.1:10494043-10510663 GCA_030264115.1 Lygus lineolaris | reverse complement strand
AATTCGCTCACCGACTCATGCTGCATGAATGGAACTTTTATTTTGCTTTTCTCACTGTGTACCTACATATCTACATATGTCCTAATCATAACTCCTCTCAGCTCCCCACCTACCTGACTGAGAATACATAAGTTTGAGAACGTGTGTCACTTGCAAATGTCTCCGAGCTACCTATGACGGTTCTCTCTCATACAATCGGCGTTTCAAAGTAAACAATATTATCATTATCTCCTACGCTGTTCTCGACCTTGCCACTGAAAGGAAAAAAAAACTTATCGTCCGGTCGGCGTTTAGTTTTTTTGCACGAGATAACTGCGAACTTGAAGTGCCATTTATTTGTTATATTTCCTACGACAACTTGGTGGTTCAAGTGGAAAATTACTGATAGATGATGTCCCATTGGTACAGGACATGAATTCCACA
This sequence comes from Lygus lineolaris, assembly GCA_030264115.1. Taxonomy (NCBI): domain Eukaryota; kingdom Metazoa; phylum Arthropoda; class Insecta; order Hemiptera; family Miridae; genus Lygus; species Lygus lineolaris. The sequence continues at coordinate 10,510,240 of JAEMON010000014.1, read as the reverse complement.
CAACCAAATCAATGGACGTACCAATCATACCTAAAGAAGTTACCTATCAAATTATGCAAATTTTGAAGTAGGTCTTTTGAAGTAGAAAACCATAAAATCAGTTCTTTGGCTGTTTTCTAGAGTAAGTACTTATAATAATTTGAATAAGAAGAGGAAAGCCTGTAGGTCTAGAAACGTTGATAGGTAACAGCGGAAGTAAGTAACAACTGGCGTCGCGAAAGCCGACAATATTTTTTGTTGAAGTTACCTCAACGGATGAGGGAGAAAGTTCTTGACCATCAGTGGCTCACTTGGCGAACCTTATAATTATACATTTTTGCATTTTCTGTCAAGTTGTTAAAAACACACATTAACGACTGCCTACTGAGCCCACTTTAGCATTTACTCAACGTGGAAAACCGAAAATCACATTATTATGCGCATGATTTTTATTTCAAATCCCGTTTATTTAGTCAATTGGGCTTGTTTTAGCGAATTTTCGAAGAAAATTAAGCTATTTCAATGGCTTCAAAGTTTTTGTAATGCAAATTTTTGACAATTTTCTTCATGGAAATCCGTTTATATATGTCATTCCAGACGATATCTGCCCAAGGGATCGAGATAAACAATCCAAAAAAATTTTAAAATGTCAATAATATCAAAAGAAAGGATGAGTTTGTTGGCCAGAATTTTTGGAGTAGGTACTCCAAGGGTTCAAATTTTGAAAATTTAGAGTCAAAAATCGCTAAAGAACGTGTTTTTTGAGGTTTTTGGTGTGAATTACCATCTTAAACATAGAAACATGAGGTATATTCGGAATCAGCGTGAAATTTCCTATAAGAATCACCCACAAAATCTGTTAAAATTACTCTTTGAAAATTCGCTCACCAACTCATGCTGCATGAATGGAACTTTTCAATATTATCTTACAGTTAGCTAATATGAACCTAATTGTTGGAAGTATATTAATAGTATCCCTGTTTATGCGTTGTTTCAGAACCCCAATGATGGACTTGCTGGTACAAGTTACGACGGCTTACAAAATTTCACCTGCTGGCCACGTACTGCAGCCCTACGGAGAATGTGGTCTCCTTCCCTACAAACCTAGTACTCCTATAGGTATCATTCTTTGTTAATACCTGATTGAAACAATTTTCTTACATTTGTAGTAAATTATTTTTAGGATAGGTACTTGTATAATCTCAAATTTTATTCGAAATATGGTGAATAACCCCTAATTCCCGAAATTCCCACTCTGAGACAGGTTTGAAATAAGAAACTCCAAGCTGGTCAAAAAATGAAATTTACTTCATTCCCTTGCCAAAACTACCTTTTCGGCTCCATTTTGAAAAGTTGCAAATAAGCAATAGGTACTCAGGTTAGACTATTCCAGAGCAATTTCTCCACTCTCATTATTCAACAATTTATTGAAGTTTGTGACTGTGAAAAGGTGACACAGTCGATACAGACAGACAGTCTTCATATTTATGTCTGAGTTGTCTTCTTCAGAGAACGGAAATAACATAAAATTATCACGAGGGGATGGTGGAACTGACTTTATTTGGTCTGCCCTAAGTTCCAATTAGCAGTGATTTATTTGGGTTTTTTGTGGGTTATTTATTTACTGAGCAGGACTGATAGGCAGAACAACCACGCGATATCCACATGCTCCTGGACTTGTGACACGGCTCCTTCTTGATAAACTTGATTTAATCTATAGCCTTCTTGGCCAAGGGTTACAACGTTGCAATCCCCTCAGAGGGGACCGGCATAGCTATTCCCTCTACCATACAGCCATGTCGGTCCCCTCTGAGGAGAGTGCAACGTTGTAACCCTTGGCCTTCTTGACTATAGGTTAAATCAAGTTAATCAAGAAGGAGCCGTGTCACAAGTCCGGAAGAGTGTGGATATCGCTTGGTTGTTCTGCCTATCAGATCAGCTCAGTTAATAAACCCACAAAAACCCAAATTAAGATTATCATTTTCTTATTTCAACAGGATTTGGCAGCGGGGTTTAAATTATGTAGGTAATTAACGATTAAATCTAAGAACAATGTTCGTGATTAGGTATGATCAATGTAGAGATAAGCAGACCAAATTCTGTAAAGGAATTGTGTGCAAATGAAGTGGAAGTAAGGAGAGTAAGCTGGTACGTTCTGTCCTTGAATTCTGCAGATCCTAGATATATTTCTGCGATACAAAGTTGGTAGAAGTAGTAGCGTACTGTAGCTCGCTGGCTGACTCGTGAGGTATCATCACTATAAATGTAATTCGATGAAAACATTGCTTCATCCAAGAGGTGTAGTTTTGAGGGTGACCTCTACGAGCCGGCGAGAGTCAAAGCCAGAAATCCCGCACTAGCAGTAAATTATTACTGAAGGAATACCAAGGATGAATCTTGAAGGAGGAAAATCCAAGTTCAGGAATGATTAGACTATGTTAGGCCGATAAAAAGAAAACTGCGTTAAATAGAAAAACGTAGTCTATTTCCACGAAAATAATGAGTTACGAAGTTTAGTCGATTTCGACGGTTAGGCCATCATCAGTAACAAACAATAACTGAAGGTACATCAGAAAGAGCACAGCTTATATAGTCACAGGAGAAAGGGAACTTTAATCCCATTGGTCAACAAAAGTGAAGGGGCTGAGAGGCATACCCAATCACGTCCAAGCTAAGTGAAAGGGTTGGAAGGGAACTCGAATCCTAAACCTAATGGCTGAGAGAAGTAAAAGGGGGCTGGGAGGAATAACCAATGCCCATCAAGGGCAGACATAGTGAAAGGGGGGCTCAAACAGTGGTGAGGGTAACATTATGAAAAGGGACAAAACCAAGCTATTGCAGGAATAATTCATTAATGGTGAAATATGATTTGGAATTATACATCATTCAAACATTTACCAGACCTATCACTTTTAATGATTTCGAATTTGTCAAGTACATTCAACATGCCTCCCATTGGACAAAAATGAAAAAATTCTACAAACTGTCTAAGTGAAACCCACTTTAAAACCTCTAGATGTTAGAATTTTACCAATTTTATCCGAAACTTTACCATATTAAGGTATACTCATCCACTGTTTTTTCCTCTAACACAAGTTACTGTTTTTCTACCTTCAGTTATTGTTTGTTACTGATGATGGCCTAACCGTCGAAAACGATTTAACTTTGTATCTCATTATTTTCTTGGAAATAGACTAAGTTTTTCTATTTAACTCCGTTTTCGTTTTATTGAAATGGGTTTCCACAAATTCGTCGCGAGTGATTTAGTTCGTATGTTAGGCCGCTTCTTTTGATATAAAATTAGCAGATCTGTCACAAATATTCATAAGATAGTCACCACAGATTATTGACCATATTTGGAACGTTTAACAAAATTGTCAAAACTTTTTGTTGGATTTCAATCACGTTAAGATGCTGTTAATTGGATTGTTGTTCTACTTGATTGTTGTTTTTATTGATATGGTTGTTGTTGCAGGCGCTCTGGACACGTGGACGGTTCACATAGTCCCGAAGCACCAAGCGCTTCAGAACCCCGCGAGCAAAATCTCCCTCAAACAAGTCCAACAACCTTTCGAAACCACCTTCAGGTTTCAGGTAACACTCATGAGTAGAATATATCTAAAGTCAAGGCCATGAAAATCAATACCTTCTTTTGTTTGCTCAACATGTTCTCAAGATCACAATTTGTCACCTTTCGAATACTCAAATTCGTAGTGATATCAATGTTTTCATTACTTATACCATCTATGTACCTACTCATAATTCATTTACTTGAGTGTTCGAATTTTTTACTCGTCGTTTTCGTTGCCAACGGTCACCACACACTGTCACGACAGGCCCATTGTGTGACAATTGGCATCGAAAGCAGCAAATTAATGTTTGGTGTGTCACGAGTTCACCATCAAAATTTCAAGTCAAAAAACCCAAAATCATGGCCCCTAGTAAGAGCCTCAATTTCTTTTGACCATAAATAAACTATAAGTTAAATTAAGATTCACAACTTTAGGTGAAAGTCCCTTAGACCGCTCGGTCACGAGGGACAGCTATTACTCTTAATGATGATTTAATTGCTATTTACTTAACCATGTTTTCGTGCTGATGACTCCGCATTCTGTGTTGATAAGGTCAATCTACCCAAGAACCAACTCTACGTAACGAGGGTCACCGGTAGAACTATGATGCGAGAAGTACTTCACCAGGCGTGTTCCGAGAAGAATCTCGATCCCAACAAATACACTCTTAGACACCCCAGTGAGTTGATAAAGAAATACCTAATATAATAATACGATTTCAAGAAAAATTAGAACTAATTTTACCATCCATTATTATTTATGAAAACTAGACACTGGTGTTAACACCATTTTAAGCCATCCATCCATCATAACTAACATCCACCTGGTACACCTAGGTTGCCTGCTATGTGACCTATTAGGTGGGGTAAGTAATTGGAAACGATTTCGATGGGTTTCATTCAACTTCTTTTTCATTCCTTGAGTGAATAATTTACAAGAACAGTTTAGAACCATTCATAAGGGCAATGGAACTTCTACGGACCAGATGGACATCAAAATGTTGACTCAAACTTGATTTACAAACGAGAGAAGTAAATGGAAACAGATTTTCTCTGAATTTTAAATACTGGTCAAGCCAAAATTTTAACTCCATATTTAAGGTCTCCATATTTAAGGTCATTAAGGTCCCATATTTAAGGTTATTTAGGGCCACATATTGGACTGCAAGTCCATTCGAAACCACGTGAACTTACTAAGGGCCAGTTTCACCAAAAAACCTTAACCATGGTTAAAATTAATCAATGATTTACCGAATCAGAGATTTGAGACGTTGATTTAGGAAAATGGGTTTCACGAGTGTAATCAACGATTTAAAAGATTTCATAAAACGTTGTTTTAATAAATCATCGAGTTAAAGTTAAAACGACGATTCAGCGTTAGTATGTTGGTATTCACCCGACAAAATGGTGGCGTCGGTGTGACTACAACTGATAACGTAGTTTTCAGTACTCAGTAGTTAGTTTGCTGACGGAAGCGTGTTTAAACATCCATTTGCGTTTTCGCTTTTGATGTTGAAATTACGGAAAACAGAATAGAACTGGTGTCGATAAAACGCGAACCAAAGTTTGACGCGAGTGAAAAACGAATTTCGATTGACATTGATCTCAAGTATTTCAACATCATTATGGTCAAGCTGCATGAACGACTAGAACTTTTTCGTTGATAGATAAAACTGTTTCTCTCTTCCTTCAGTTCCAAGAAACGATGAAGCTATAAATATTATATTACTATGCCTTTTCACTTGAAAATAATTAAGTAAATATTATATTAACAACGAACTTATCCGTCACTTGTGTACCTACTCAATCTAATCTCAATCCTATGTCCCATTTTTGTTCGAGGACTTACAAAACTGTTGATTTTGATAGACGGTAAGTACCACTACCTACCTACCTCGTCACAAAATCTATTTCACCACAAAATCTCTCATCTCTGTCTTCATATTTGTCAATTTTGTCCTTGAAAACCAACCGAATCATTCCCCTAGGTAAGGTAGGGACTCATTTTTGTGGACGTAAAGGAAAATATCTAGAATAATAATACATTGTTCTAATGAAAACTGAAGAACTGGCAAGACGGCGGAGTGGTAAATCGTTTGGTTCATTAACTTCCTCACACCTCGATCATTTTAAATCGTTGATCTATTTTAAACGGCGTTGGTGAAACCCGACATCTTTGTTTAACATCTGAGATCGTCGATTTAATCATTAAACGTTGATTGAACACTTTGGTGAAACCGGCCCTAAGAAGAAGAAGATTGATGCATTGTTGAAATGGCGTGAGCCACAGAATATTTCAAATACATTCTCCAACTCCTCAGCACCATTTATACGTGGTTAGCTACCGAATTGAAATATCATTTATTGCTCTCAAGTCTACCAAGGTTGCGGAAGTTTCTTTATCCACACTTCTCGAAAAGTGGATGGAGATTAATCGAAATGATTTGTTTCCGTTAACCCGGAATACTTGCCTACAAACTCCCTTATTGACATTTTGAGCATCAAATTTTGAATGCAAGTTGACAGTTTTGAGTCAAATTGTGAATGCAAGTTGACAGTTTTGAGTAATTCCTTAAAGATTTGAACCTACATAAATATAAGTACTCTCCCAGAGACGTGGAAGAAATTCCCCTTCTTTTTTAAGAATATATTTTTCTTGATTGGAATCAACGAGTGCCGTATTAGGAAGCCAGACCTCGTGGGTCTGTTATTTTTCTAAATGTTTACCCGCCTCGAATATGCAGATTTCCCTCATCGCTCAGTCCCACTCGTGGTCGTATCCCTGCGTGGGGTTTTCGCGTTCGTTTCAAAAAGAATAACTCTTTGAGACAAGAATTACATTTGGTTTTATTTTCAATATGTAAAAATACATTGTACTCAGCATTGCAAATAGCTAGGTCGAGACGATCTGCTGAAAATCCTTTCCGGAGCACGGTCAAGTACCATTCAGATCAGCACAGTCAAGTTACATTCAAGATCAGTACAATTAGGTACATTCAGCACATTCAAGTTCAATTATGAATGAGTACCTATAACAAAGGAGAGAGTGCAACGTTGTAACTCTCGGCCTTGTTGACTATATGTTACATAAGTTAATCAAGGAGGAGCCTTATCACAAGTCCGGAATAGTGTGGATATCGCGTGGTTGTCCTATCTATCACATCAGCTCAGTAAATGAATAACCCACGAATCTCATATAAAAAAGTAATATTTCTCATTCCTCATTTTATGAAAGAGAGGGGGGAGGGGGGTCCATCATGCAGTAGGTATTACTTATTGAGCGAATTTAAAAGATTCCCGTACCTACCTCAACTTACCTACAATCAACTTTCTAGCATTTTTTTGTTTATTATTTTCAATAATGAAGCTTTGGCATCAAGCACGAACAAATTTTGTTTTACTCCTCCTCTAAATTTGATGTTTTATGTTTCAAGATTTCAAGAGTTTGAAATCTTGAAATCTTTCAAGAGTTTTTTTCCCCCGAAAAACCACTTTTAATGAGTCTGTCAAGTGGATGTGGTAGCTGTGGTAGCTTTCTGGTATTCTTAATACAATTTGTGTAGATCACTGAAATTCTGAAATGAACGAATTAATACTTTGAGTAAGTACCAAGCCAACATCATGCTTTCTTTTCACACACACTCGTAATATTGACGGGTTGGCGCAAATTTGGATTTTTAGGTCCATTTTAAGGTCAGATATCGTCTGGAGTGGCAGACATGGGTGAGATATACTAAAGATCTGTAATTTGGGTTCAACCTCAAAAACACCTCTGGTACGGATCTCAAATGACATAATCTTCTGAAATAGGATATCAAAAATTTTGTACTTCTTGCTAAAGCTATTTTGATTCGCTAAAAGTTGGCACCTACCTGTCTCGTGCACCTGTAAAATGATAATCACTTACTACCCACCCACCTGGTTTTGTTTTTCTTTTTTTTCTGGTTATTTTACTCCAATTCATGAAGGATTACCCGAGGGAGGAACTGGTTCCAGGACGTCTTCGAAAAAAATGTCCCATCAATTTTGAATAGAACACAATTGTTAGCGTCGAATGAGACCTCGCGGATCATTTTAGTATCAACCGTTCGCTCCCTATAAGAACTTAGAGGTTAAACGGAAAAAAGAAAAGAAACACGAGTGTGAATAGCAAATCCTCTATTAATAAACCGTTGTGTAATAATCTGCAGCTTTTCAATTCACGAAGAAACTAATCTGAATTATTTTATGGGCTTATTGGACAAAATTGAGCTGATTACGCGTATTCCACATTGAACAGTTGTTGATCGTATTTTCCCTCCCAAAAAACCAATTTTAAAGAGTCTGTCAAGTGGGTGACACACGGCAGCATTCTCATATTCTTAGTACAATTTGTGTAGATCACTGAAATTTTGAAATAACGCAGTTAAATACTTTGAGTTAGTCCCAAGCCTGGGAAGGCGCTTGATGCTTTCTTTTTATATTCGTAATATTGACGGTTTGGTGCACATTTGGATTTTTACGTCGTTTCTCAGGTCTGATATCGTCCGGAGTGGCAGATACGGTTAAGATATACTAAAGAGTAGGTACTCTTTATCATTTGGGTTCAACTTAAAACCTCAAAAACACCTCTGGTACGGATCTCAAATGAGATAGTCTTCTGAAATAGGATATCAACCATTTCGTACCTCTTTCAAATCAATAGTAAATATGCAAAACCATGCAAGTATTTTTTTTTTTAAATTTTACAGGAGACGAGAAAAACTTCAGAATTCACTCGAAATCAAGGAAAGCCTTCTTTTTTCGCTTGAGCAACCTGATATTCATGCCACTAGCTATCTATTTCGTATCAAGTGATAGCTTAACGATTTATAATATTTTATCTTGTGTTTAGGACATAAGGGTTTTGAACAGAAAATGAGATGGACTTGCGAGGTTTCGCTCAGTGGTAGGGTCCCCAAAAAAACACAATAACAATCAACGAATCGTTTCATTGTTATTTCCTGGGTGAAAACTAGTACCTAACGAGAAAATATCCATCAGGCAATAACTCCCTATTTAAAAAAAAAGACATTTACTACCAATTTTGAAAATTGGTAGGTAGACTCAGGAAAATTGCGTCTGGTTGATTGGTAACATCATTAAAATCACGTGTCAATATTGAAATCACTTTCAAGTTGAAACGAAGTTCAAGTAATAATCACCTATCTTTTAAGTACAAAAAATGAGTCTGGAAACCCTGGAGTCTGGATTTTTATTGAACCCATGATAAAAACCATGTAAGTCCACCAAGCTACTGCTATCAAATCCATGTACACAATGCAAAGGGGTGAAGGGTTTAGTTCGGGTAGGTGTAAAACCATGTAAGCCTTGGAGGCAAGCTGCTCAAATCCATGTAAGTCTCTCTAGTATCCTCTCGACTTTTCCAATGCTAATTTTTCGTAGTTCCAGCCTGATATCCGGCTTTCTATCTTCATTGGATCTTAGTTGCATAAGTAATCATCTATCTTGTATTAAATAAAGTCATGAAAAAGACAAACCTTGCCTTTCACGGGTAATCACATGCGGAGCACCAGAATCTGTGGGACATACACGCTCTAACAACCACAGAAGAAGGTTTCAGCCTCACATGTTATTGCGACTGGGCATAGGGAAGTTATTATCCGATTTCAGCCCAAAAGTCCTATTTTGGTGGATCAAGAGCATCATTTTCTGTCAGGAAAGCTCAAAACCTTATTTTCGTCAAAATTGGCACATACACGGTTTTGCAGATTTACTATCGAAATGCTATTTTGATTAGAAAATTCGCTAACACGTTGGTAGGTACCTGTCTTGTGCACCTGTAAAATGATAATCACATACTGCCCACCCACCTGGTTTTGTTTTTTGTTTTTTCTTCTGGTTATTTCCCTCCAATTCATAAAGGATCACACGAGGGAGGAACAGGTTCCTCAAGGACGTCTTTAAAAATTCTCCGAGGGGGAGCGCGCAGGCCGGACAGGTTTTCTGGTTTAGTCGGGTGCCGTCAGTTATGCCGCTCACAGCTTTGTGGCGACCTGTCGCGTCGCTCGTTCGCCGCTCGCCAGTCTACGTCGCGCGGATCACCGACCCCCAAGATGTCGATGAGAGTGAGTGACCGTTTTAGTGATTACAGGCGGTTGTCGAGAATCTGTATGAAAGCATATAGTTGTTGTCTGTAAGCAGTTGTAAGCTTACATGTCAGTTTCTCCCAGTGTGAACTACAAAAACGCTGCAAATTATTACGCAACGGTTTATTATTTTCTGTATAGATCGCCCAACTACAAAGATCCTATTGACATAAAATACCCACCTACCGCGAGGTTCACAATCATCTCTTGGCGACAATGAGTAATTACCTTCTTGTAATTATTATTAGGTACCTATCGGAGAGTTTTATCATTCATTCTTAATGAAAATCAGTAACTAAGGAAGCTTCTGAAAGTAAACAACAAACTTGGTTCGGTGGAAACGAAAGGAAGTTGCATTTCAACAGCTGATATTTGAACGAAGATTTTGCCTACTCGGGAAGAATTGCGATTCACACTCGTGTTTCTGCTCTTTTTTTCGTTCAACCCTTAAGTCCTTACAGGGAGCGAACGGTTGGTCCTAAAACGCGCCGCAAGTTCTCATTCGACGCTAAAAATTGTGTTCTATTTTAAATCGATGGAAAAAATGTACCTTCCTATATGAAATTTTCGAGCTAGGGCGTTTTGAAAATTTATCCCCTATTTTCTACCCCTTAGAGAAGGCTGACGGTAACGAAAAGCTTCGCAGCACAACTAGACCCCGAATGAGGCCGGTGTACCAAATTTCATTGATTTTGGACCATGGTAACTAAGGAAAGTCCCGCGTACGGCGGACGGACGGATTTTTTTTATTCGATTTTTGGATTCTACGTATCTTGAAACGTAAAACCTCAAATTTTGAGGGGGGTTAACATATATATTTTTTTTTTCGTGCTCGATTCCAAAGGTTCATTATTGAAAATAATAAACCAAAATTGGGAGGAACTTGCCCACTCCTCTTAGAAACACTGATGTTTTCAGTATTTTAAGCCTACAACTAACTAGAAGTTGAGTGCTTGTCGTTGTAAACTCAAATCGTCGGTCCCACTGCAACACCGGCTAACTGATTTTCACCAACTTTACAGGAGAGGCAAAACAACTGGTTTTCAATGATCTATTCTTCACCTAGTGTTATTATACGTCCATTTCACATTGTAATGGAAAAATGGTCAGATAGTTGCTGTTGTTTCACACTATCATGTACGAGATAGATAGACTCTCGTAGATAGACAGTGTTGTAACTCTCATGATCCCGATGTCTGTCTTCATAGTTAGAATACAACAGTGGCTAACTCCTGGCGGATTGTAGTGATCAGTAAATTACACAGAAAAGGTGGATATCTCCTGTATCAATTCATATTAAATACGTACAAAGTGGACAGCAGCAGTTCGGCAGCAGTTTCAATGGAAATAACAGCAGATAGCTGGTGTTGGTGGGAGGTTTCAGATACCCAGAGTTAACTTTTCTGCGATTACGAGTTCAGTGTTGCACTGAGAGCAAATCCCGGCTCACCATTCGGTCCTGCGCGAAAAATTGATTCTAGATCAGTCATATAACCCCAATGCCGCCAAAATGTCAGTTAACCGGAGTTGCAGTGGGACCGACGAAATGTTATTTGCTGAGGCCACTTGGATGTCCACCAGGATTGTGGTTTGTCCCTCTGGATGCTAGTTAGAGTGAGATACTCGCAACACAGAGCCTGAGTTTTACAGTATTTTTCGGCCATCAACCAACAAAAAGTTGTGAAATTAAATGTTTGCTGTGGGATGTGACCACTTGGATGTCCACTAAGGTTGTGGTTATACAATATCAATCCCCTGTAGTCAGTGAAAATTTGTATAGTGATTCCAGTCAGTAAAGGAGCTGTTAGTAAGCTGAGCAGTTCAACAGTTTGGGTGTCTCGCCAAGGTTACTGGCCTATTCTGTCTTATGCTGATTTTCAAAGACAGTGATATTGTTTGTTGGTAGCCATTTGGTACACTTTCTGGGTTGAGGGCGGAAGTAAACTGGCTTCTTCCTTATGTTAAAGATCCGTTTATTCTTTCATTTGTCCAACATGTTTCGCAGAAATCTGCCTCATCAGGGACTTCCTAAAAATACTTGTGCGGGCTGGTCCGCTGTTCGGTCGTTAATCATTTCGGTCAAGGGGTGGGCTTTTCGTCAAGAGAGCTTAAAGTAGGTCGTTATGTCCTGTAATAGGGCCTGAGAAGGTGTAAAGGAATGCATTTTTCTTTAAAAATGTAAAATTGTGAAGTTGCGTTTGATTCAGAGGGAAAGAATCAAACTTGACGAAAAGCCCACCCCTTGACCGAAATGATTAACGACCGAACAGCGGACCAGCCCGCACAAGTATTTTTAGGAAGTCCCTGATGAGGCAGATTTCTGCGAAACATGTTGGACAAATGAAAGAATAAACGGATCTTTAACATAAGGAAGAAGTCAGTTTACTTCCGCCCTCAACCCAGAAAAAGACAGTGATGTTTACCTGCAGTATTTTCGGGCAACAAGCTTCTACTGGGTAGATGCTTAGTTTTCAATGTTGACCTTCCATAGTGTATTCTGGGCCTGAGGAGCTACCCTTCACATTCTGGCCAAGGGATGCTTGGTCGTGAGAAATGGACGTTTGTAGGTTTATGGACGTAAGAAATCCACGTTACGATACAATCTGGAGCTACTATGAATTCATAGTAGACAAACGATATAACAAAATTCCATGAACTCTGATGATATCACTACGGGAGCTATGCTTCTAGCAGGATTTTCGGATACACTAAGTTGAACAAAATTTGTTGAAGATTTCTAAAACGTCAAATGCGCGTGGAAATTCGGATCTTGAAGGAACAATCGTACTTAACTCGACTTTGAAAACGACGATGAGATTCTAGAACAATCGAAGTAGTCTGTATGCTGATTAAAAACGAAGCACTTGAAGGAGATTCTGGTATTTTTTTAATCGCCGACTTCTGGCGTAATAACTAGTCATTCTGGAATTCTTCTCTCGTAGCACACATCTCGCTAAACGTTTTCCGATGAAAGGAGAATCGTCATTCTACATGTAATGTAGGGTTATCGCACACATGAGTCATTCAATAGCTTCCACAGATGGCATATTTTCAGCTCCTGTCGGCATCAGATCAAAGGAGCTTACCTACTCGAGGTTCGTTAACATCTTTCGGAATTCCCCGTATAGTCGGTGAGGTTTCGTAATACTCTTTTATTATGGTAATTATATTACTATCTGTTAACAAACTTTACTGCGATCTAATTTCGATTTTCAATTAGTCACTATAAACGAAGTTCGGAACTATTTATTCAAGAGCTGTCTTGAGTCAGTGATCAGACGTTTCGAGGTTGTTGTTTGTTTGTTGATTTGTCTTGTGGTCGGTGATATGGTGTTTCTTCTTCATATTGGCTAATTTCTGAACATTAAGCTCCATTGGTAATTACTTTCTCTAAATTTAAATAAAACGAAGACGGAGTTAATGAGGAAAAAACGTTGTCTATTTCCACGAAAATAATGAGTTACAAAGTTGAATCGATTCTGACGGTTAGGCCATCATCAGTAACAAACAATAACTGATGATGGCATAACCGTCGAAATCGCTTTGTAACTCATCATTTTCGTGGAAATAAGCAACTTTTATTCATTAACTTCAGTTTCTTTTTATTGAAATGGGTTTCCACAACTTCATCGCGAGTGATTTAGTTCGTACTCTAAATTAGATTTAGAATTTTTTTCTACAAATTCTAAGTTACATGTGTAAATACGCATTGTGTCTGTATAATTTATGTCGCTCACTGACCTTGAACAAGTTTAAAAATCCACAATTCCAATCCAATGCCAATGATTCGTTACCAAAAAGTTAGAAAGCAGGCAATTTTGGTGTACCTATCGGTAGGTACTTGAAGGTCAAATTTTAAATTTAAGGATGACAAATCTGTTATTTTCGAGGTTTTTGGGGAGATTACGTTAGTAGCCTGTTTGTTAGGTGGCAGTATTAAAAAACTCAATGTTCATTGTTTGCTTCTTAATGCTGGACGTTTCAATATGCTCAATAGGTAACCTTCCCCCACCTTTGCTCAATGAGATCTTCATTGTGTGGATATTGCCGATGGTGCAGAGGTGCATGAATCAGGGTATAATTGGCAAGCAATAAGACGGTGACTTCCTCTGCTAAATTCGATGTATTTAACAATACATATGATTGGATATCGGTTTCGACTATATCGTCATCCTCAGTCCAGTATAAGTGAGTGGAGTAAAGCTCGATGTGGAGACTTCAAGATCACAAACTATATATGATCTGATGATGATGATGATGATGAACTATAGTTTGTGATCTTGAAGTCTCCACATCGAGCTTCACTCCACTCACTTATACTGGACTGAGGATGACGATATAGTCGAAACCGGTATCCAATCATATGTATTGTTAAATAAATCGAATTTAGCAGAGGAAGTCAACGTCTTATTGCTTGCCAATTATCCCCTGAGATCTTCACGTTGGCAGATTAATAACTAACATAGGTATTATGTACCTACTCCCGTTGACTGCTCCACATCAAATATATTGCATAAACATTTTTTTCACGAACAATTTTTTTCAGAAGGTCTCCCCTACTCGTTTTTTGCACTCTTTCGGTCATCGGATACCCCTCGTGTTGCACCTTTTTGTGAAGCTCCCCACTGAGATGTCAAAGTTGATAAATTAACAACATAATATCACGTGCGAATACTAATAATATATGTCGACTGCATCACCAAACGTACTACTCAACTACTTATTTCCAAGTAGTTCTGCTCCCTCAACATTCCTTGGCATGACTTGAGACCAAGGAGTGCCTCCAGAAGCTCTCATTACTGTCCATTCTATACGCCGCATCGCCCACTTCACAATTTCTCGCGTAGGACGAATTCGTGGGGGCATAAACACTTCAAGTACCCCCTCGCATTTTCTTTGAGCCCCGTTATCAGATTTCGCCTTTTTTGAACTCAACCACATTTTTAATTGATTACTTCTTTTTATTTACTAAATTGATTAACATCTCAAGGTTTTCACAACAAAATTGCTAGGGGTGAATATACAGGCAATTGTTACAGGCAGGTTGTTACAGTTCAGGGAATGAATCTTCAAGTAGTTGAACAAATTTGTTGTGCAGAAGAGTGGACTGCAATTACGAAGCTAGCTGTTGGAAAACTCCTCCAGTTTTCAAGAGTTGTAACCCCCTTATGATTTGGCCCAATTGTTTTGAAAGAATTACTTATTATTATTGAATGTTCTAAAAATATTGTCAACCGTGAAAAACGAATATTTCTTTTCTATTGAAAAGTGACGTGAGAGAGATAGGGATTGAGTGAAGAAGAGTGAGATATAGAGTGAAGGGAAAATAGATATAGGAAGTAGGTGTAGGTTTCTGTTGGAAGAAGAAATTAATCCCCGATTTCCAACACTAGCCATAGAAGAATAGTACCTACCTACCTACCTAACAACTATAAGTCCCTGAGGCGGCATTATATGCAAAACTAGTATAAGAAGTCATCGGTGGATTGCCTTCCACCCTCAACCCCGAAAGGAACAAGAACAATTACGATTTGCGTGGTGGATGGATGGTTTTATGTAGTAGGTACCTCTGAAAACCAACGTACCATTGTCTAATATTTCACTGCCTTTCTTTTCGCTATTCAGTAAAGTAAAGTGCTGGTCCGTATGAATTCCATCACTATGCTATGAGATCATGCCACTTCAAGAAAGTCACTTTCTTATGCATAATTTTGATTATCCACCAGAACATTTGGACCGGAGTCTATGCGAAGAACTGAGTGTGATGGAGTACGGCCACAACCAGGTCTCGATGGTGTCCAACAGGATACTTCCCAGCGCTGTGTCTTCTGAAGACATTCTCGCCATGGCCGCCTACAGTGGGAAATCCGTAAGTAATAATCAATGAATTTATTCTGTACTCCCTGTTACTATGTTTCCAGGTAGGTAGGTAGGAGCTTCTACGTAGGGTAATTTTCCCCATCGTAGTTGCTAGTAAAAAGCTAATAATAACGATAATAAAAACGTTCATTTTCAATCGGGTTACATAGGACATTTAATAGTCCCTCCTTGCGTAATTTAATATAATTAAATTAAAGAAGAAAAAAATATATATCATACATTGAAATATAGGTTATTTATACACAAAAAGGAAATAAGACAAAAGTACCTAGTTAACACTAGGTAAACAAAACTAAGTATCTATGTGCCAATACATATTATATTCTGAGGGAATTATAAGAAAAGAGAAAGAAGAGTAGGGAAAGAAGAAAGTTTGGGGAAGGAGAAAGAAAGGGAAGTTCATCCATTAAAATGCCCAGCCAAAGCCCGCAGCAGGCCCAACCAAGGAGACAGAGGCACGAATAACCAAAGGAAGACTATTCCACAGCCATGCATTGCACCCGCTACACTTAGTTGATGCTAGAACTTGGCGAATGGTAGATAATCTCGAAGAGAATCCAGAGGGGAAAAAATGTCTGTCTGTAGTCAACTCCTTGCCCCAGGAAAAATGCTTGCATACGAGTCTGCAACACATTGGGA
>JAEMON010000014.1:10479906-10493043 GCA_030264115.1 Lygus lineolaris | reverse complement strand
GTTTGGTGGTAAGGAAAGTAGTTTGGTTGGAAGGGAAGTGGTGGTAGGTAAGGAAAGTAGTAGGGTGGTAAGGGAAGTATTTTGTTCTGAAGGGAAGTAGTTTGGTGGTAAGAAAAGTAGTTACTTTCCTTTTCGTGACGTGACGATTTCGTGTGACGTGACGATTTTCGAGTTATGTGCCAGAGTAAAGACATAAAATGTCAAAATTAACAAGGTAATTGGGGATTTTGAATTTTGATGGGTTTAATAATTTAAAAATATACTTAATGAGATTAATACGATGGAAAGTTTCAAGATGTGATCCAAGAATAATATTTATATGAGAAGAAATATGGCTGAATGGTCTCAGTTTGAAGACATATCTGGTACACGAGTTGAATGTCACTTGCATCCTACGGGTGGATTCGGCATCAATTGAAGTTCCAAAAATTATGTCACCAAATGCGAAATGAGGAACTAACAATGACTTGACAAGATTCATCAGTAATGACTGAGTTGGTCAATATGACAGCTTCCTTAGACCATGCAACATCCCAAGTACTCTTCGACACACCACATCAACATGTTTACTCCATGATCATTAGATAATATAAATAATGATAATGATCATAAGATATAGACTCCTAAGTTTTTAGCATGGGAGAAGAACGGTATTGAGCAGTCATTGAGAGATATGAAAGGAAGATGAGTTGAAGTCAGAGGTCGCTTCCATACAACCATAGCCTGTGATTTAAGAGGATTGATTTTTATATTGTTTACAGTAGCCCAATGACTAACCCTGTCCAGCTCCCCATTGACCAAATCGATCCTAAATGCTATATAAAAAAATGCCTAAAGCCGTAAACGTATTTGAAGGTTTGGGAATGGGAAATTTCAAATTTTTATAAATGGATATCTAGATATAGGCAATTCTTATTATTATTATTTAAATATCACGAACTAAATAGGTTCTAGCTATTCGTCAAGAAAATGTTCACAGAAAATAAGAAAGACTCACGAAAATCGGGAATTTTCACTGAAAAAGTATACATCTCCAAAGTTACTTAACCCACTAAAAAAGTTCAATTATAAGTAGTAAAGCAAAATTGCATATCTGCAAGATTCTTAACTTGATTTTCATTAGAAGCCGAAAATGTGTTGATAACAAAGTTAAAGTTTTTATCTTTCTCCCCCAAAAATACTTTCTTGTTGATTCGTCTTCATATAAATTCGTATTCGACTATACCTGACCTTGGAAATAGCATGAAAACCTAGATTTTTGCCAAATAACCAATTGTGACTAAATTTGTTTAATGTAAATTTTCAAGTGCTATAATTTAAATAAATCTTATTAAGATGTTTAAATAACAGTGGCATTGTTACGTCCCATGACTATAGTGAAAGTTCATCACATTCGCTGCTTGAAAGTGCAGAAAAAGGAAGAAAAAAAAGCGCATGTAACACAAGAGTGGCACTGCAACTGAAGACGGCTTTCTCTCGTTCACTCAGGGTTTATTTGTCTCGTTGTAGACATTTTTCTCTCAGATGCGATCACTCTGATTGCGAAAGTCGAATCCATCTTGTAGGTATTGTGTTATTTTATCTCGAATTATTGTGTTAATTTATTTCGAAGGTCCAATCGAAAACTCATTCTTGCAGACTAAAAAAGGGATTTACAGTGGATGAATTGTGATTAAAAAATAAAAAGTCTATTTATCCAAAGTAGATAGGTAATGTTCTAAACCTTATTGTTGCGACCTTATCTACTAGGAACTCTCTAATATGTATAAGCCGATCCAGGAGGCCCCAACCAATCACCGAGCATTATCCACACTACGTCATTACCAGATTTTTATTTCTTTTCACGCCACCTTTTTCGTGAAATCCCGGTGCTTCAAAAGTTTTTACAAATTAGAGAAGGCATATTTCCTCGATTCCACGGTATTTTTGCACTTGTATAATGTACTTTTGAAAAATATTCTTTCCAAAACTCCCAAAAAGTATCAACGCTTCACGATGATACATTGTGACATGAAATCGTCTTTTTGCACTGAGTACTTGAGTAGGTGGTCCAAACGCCACGTCCATTTCACAATGTATACGCGTAAATTATAGACATTGTTTGTTAGAAGAAAAACACGGGTTTATCCAAAGGAACACCACTTTTTCACCTACAAAAATCGTTATCCACTCGTTGGAAAGCTCTCGATGTATGCCGAAATTTTATGCTGACTGCTCGGCCATAAAAACAATGAAACCATGTAAAACATGGTAACGCTTTTGACGGGACAAAATTTTGTAGTGACCCCAGTGAAAAGACATATTCATGTCAACAATACTGTTAGGTACTGAATTGTTACCTAATCTTCCTATTCGCTAATCTGTCTTTAAATTAATTGAAGGATGAATTTTTGGGTGGGATATAGACCGAAATATGACTACCAAATGCGTATCGTAGAAAATGTACCCACGATTCTCACTCGAACTTTAGCTGTTTTGATTTCTGAGTTTCATAATCGAACGAAATTAGAACAGAACAGAGGGAGTCATGTTATTGAGCTGACGTGAATTTTGAGTACCTACTGCGGCAGATGTCGAGGAGTGGGGAACACCGATTTGGGTTCGTCATCGTTATATACAACATGTAGTACATACTACATGTGGTAGGTATTAGTATTAGAGTTCGTGAAATTTATGTGCAGTACAAGTTTCATAATCATGTTACTCTCCGAAATTCACGTTCTATCATTAACATAATCGAGGATTCCCTCTGTTCTGAATAAGGACACACTCAGCGGTTGATTCAAGAATTTCACTGAAGATGGCTGCACATTTTCCCGAAAGTTCGAAAAACTAAACTGAGAGAAATCTGTCCGAGTCCGACCGAACGAATATTTTATAGGTACTTGGGTATCAAAAATTGGTTTCGCATTGTCAGTTTAGCGTTTCTATCTCAATAAATTCCGAGTATATACGAGTAAATCGTCGAGTTTGATTGTTGCCCTTATCTTGAATTCTTCGTGTGGAATTTTTTTTATCGGAAGAACCTGTAAACGTCAGTCTATCGCCGCGATTCGTTAGCGTTTTGTGAACCGTGAAACGTTTCGGGATCAGAAATACCTTCGTGAATCGCTTATTATGACATGAAAGTGACGACATTGTGCGCTGACCTTCGTATGTAGGTATTTGTTCGTGAAGAAGTGAATGAAACGTTACGTGGTGTTCGGGAAATCACTGAAATTTGTTACAATCGAGAAAAGTTTTTGTGGACTATTTTGATTTGAAGAGTGAAATTTAGCTGTGGAAACATTAATGCAGAGGTACCTACCTACTTACCTACTTTATTACCTATTGTGTGCCCGTGATCATCTTCGGAGAATGAATCTGGTTTCTTCTTGGGCATTGAAAATAACTGCACAGTTTTCGAATTTAGGTACCAACCCCATCTTCCTTTACCTAAATTTGATATTTTAGGCGTGATTCGTTCCTCGTTTGAGCTTCCCAATGGGAAACTTGCATGGTTATTTGGTTATTTAAGCATTTGAAAGATTTCAGGGAGGGCTTTCCAAAAAGGTGCTATATGATGGGTATCTGATGATTGAAACTTAACGAAAATTGGTCTTGTAATTTTAACCTATCTGACGTCATCTGGCCACCCTCGGCGGGTTCCTCAGCTCCCTGTCCTAAATGACGTCACGCACTCCCTTTCAACCTGTTTTCTGGTTAAACCAGACGTACTCGTAATTTCTATCTGAAAATTGGCACTAGGGGGTTATTTTGAAGGGCGCTGAATCAGATTTTGAGGTTCAAAATGCAAAATTCTTACCTATGCAAGTTCCCCATTTCCTTAGTAGAATTCAGCTTAAAGTCAGTTCAAATTTCTCCATGAGAATATCGCTGCCAAAGTAGGTACCTACCTATTACCTAACTATTTTGATCAGATTTTTTCTGGTCAAAAATAGCTACAAATTGGTTTATTAAATTATTTTGCCTACAAATAATAAGTACGATTTTTATTTAATTTCCTCAGGTTTTCATAGTTAGGTACTACCTATTGATAGGAAAGTTTTTCTAAGTAATTAGATTGAGCCATCAAACTGTTGAATTCTATCCTTGATTCTACTTTCTTTTGAATTTCCAGAGTGAGAGCTCCAGTAGAAGTCTGTCGCCCGACAGTTCGGTGTCGCCTGGCGCTCCTGTCCAGCCATCTCGGCCGCTGAGAAAACGGCGACCGGCGCCAAAACCTCCCACAAAACCAGCGCCGCCGCCGCCGAAAAAACCTGAAGCCCAGGTGAGTTGGTACCATTGATTCTAGTTTTAGCGAATTTTCGAAGAAAATGGTGATATTGCAATGGCTTCAAAATTTTGTAATGCAAATTTTTGAACATTTTCTTCATGGAAATTCGTTTCAGACCATTTTAAACCGATTCCTGAAATTTAACTCTTTTTCATATGTATATTTATATGTACAGGGTGTCTCAGATAACGAAGAACACCCCCTTAACTTCCTTAATAAATGGGTTAGAGAAAAATTCCAAATGGTAACCCCCCTCATTTTTTTTATGTAGATCTCAAATAAGACATTTTTCCGCACATGCGCATGCGCAAAACATGCGCAGTGCGCACTAACTTTGTTATTTGAAATGGGAACCCTACCGGCAAGCGCTGAAAATCGATCAACCGTGAAATTGCGCAAAAATCTGATTTTCGGGAACCAGAGTGTGGCACATGAAATTTCATTATTTTTCGACGCTGAATCACGTGGTGATATTAGTTTATTTATTTGACCTAATTAAAACATGTTTTATGCTGTGATCTCGGTTTAATCAAGTCAAATAAACAAAACTAATATCATCACGTGATTCAGCGTCGAAAAATAATGAAATTTCATGTGCCACACTCTGGTTCCCGAAAATCAGATTTTTGCGCAATTTCGCGGTTGATCGATTTTCAGCGCCGGGAACCGGGTCATTTGACTTCGAAGAAGGTATCCACAGTTCAGTCCCTCCAGACCTTTCGTTCTTTCTGTTTGTACTGCGACTACCCCACCAACAACTAACTACATCACCCCTGATTCAACCTTCTCTCCAAATCTGTGGTTTGGATATGGAAAACAAAGTTGCAAACAGTAAATTCCAAAAAGCATAATGTACATCGGGCAGGCCCTCGAATTTCATGCAGCCGGAAAAATTGGTAGGCCACATTTTTTGAGGCGTGTTTCTGAAAAATTGACTTTTCCTATGTATTTTATTTTTTCGATACTTATCGACAAAAAATGTGTAACAGTTACAGATATATATAACAGTTACCGAGGAGAAGTTTTTTTTTAGTAACAACTGTTCCCGGTGGAATTGAAGTCCGGTGGAGTTGAAGGCTTCCCTTCTCCCGGTGGAATTGCAGCTCGGTGGAGTTGATAGCATGTCCGGTGGAATTGCATAAACCCCATCTGACGGAGGAATCGAGATAAAAATTCCGAAAAATTTTTAAAATGTCAATAATACCAAAAGAAAGGATGAGTTCGTTGGCCAGAATTTTTGGAGTACTCCAAGGGGTCGAATTTTGAAAATTTAGAGTCAAAAATCGCTAAAAAAAAAAAAATCTCGAACATAGAAACTAGTATATTCGCAATGAGCGTGGAATTTACTTTAAGAATCACCCACAATATCGGTTGAAATTATTCTTCGAAAATTCGCTCATCGACTCATGCTGCATGAATGAAACTTTTTCCTCTCCTCACGCATAAAGAGTGAAGGGAAAGTACTGCTGCAACAACACAGATAGGTACCAATATTTTATTTTTTATTGCATTCCGATTTAGAATATAAATATTACGATTTTACAATTTGAGAGAATGCAAATATATATGAAAATCCAATCTACCGCGTACAACTCGTGTTTGAAGACGGAATATCTCCTCATAATAGGCAGGTCTCTTTCTTTAGAGATACCTTGCATATGTACATACAGGCGAGAATATTGTTCAAAATTATTTTGAAATTTCAATACCAATAATGTTCACGGGAACATTGGGTCAAAATACACCACTCACCGGTTTGACTACAGTACAGCGCAATATTACGTAGGAACCTAGTTGGTCTGATACGTCCCCCATCCTATCGACGCTCATTATTTACCAGTAATTGGGTCAGCAACACCAGACTCATGCGGGCTTGAGTTCACGATCGTTTGACTAAGTACTGTTGTTTTTCCCATACACACAATCTAGCGATATCGAAAACCAGGTTGCTTTTGCCACCATACATCAGTTATAGGTACCTTCACGATGTAAAGTTCAATCACTGCAAGCTTTAAGCACGGCAACCACGCCACTAAATTTATTTTCACCAAATGAATGTTGTTTTAGTCAGTTGGGTAACTAATTCCATTAGTCCTTCGTTAATAATTCTCTTTTGTTTTTTTTAGAAGGACCCACCATCGAACGGGCCAGTTATTTGTCATTCCAGAACGTCATCTGACAGTTCGGGATACCACGAAGCATCAGTTCTCAGTGAAAGTCCAGATTCCAACAACAGGTAACTGCCAAATAAAGTCTTGAAATAGAGTCTTGTTATGTTGTTGTGTCAGGTTATTGCCGACGTTTGATGAACGAAAAAAATCGTTACGAAACTACGCTCCGTCCATCGGTAAGAACTTTCCAGCACAAATTTCAGTGCCTACCAGTAACCTAACCATGTTGTGAATTTGTGTTAGGTACCAACCTAACATTTGAGATAGGAACCAAAAATATAGCATACCAACTTAGCTGAAATCTGTTGGTTATCTTGAAGGTAATCCTCGTTTTTATGGTGGTTTCAGCAGTTTGCCAGACTCACTACCCAGGAGAAGCAAACTTCCGTCTAAGTCAGAACCCAAACCCAACAACAAGCTGTCGCGATCATTGTCCAATCTTCATCATGAGTCCACTGCCCCCACCACTTCGATGAAGCCCGCTCAAAGCACATCATGCCTCGCTCCTAGTAAGTCCTGCCTTTACCACTACCTACTATTCGTTTTTAGTAAATTTTCTGAGGAAAATAATTGTAGTTCTAGACTTCTTTGTTGCGATAATTGGATACTAAAGTCTGATTGTCAATCAGGATCAGTCTGGAATATCGTACGCGATTATAAGGTTTCAGTTTGTGGAGGCGCCTCTGGTGCCTGCAACAAGCAACTTATTTCTCACCCAATTGACGATAAGGGTCACTTCTACCAGCTTGCTGGATTTGACTAGATCTTCCCCAGACTTGCTGGATAGGACCTACTGACACATTATAGGTTTTCACTCGGACTTTACTCACAGTACACTTTTTTTAACCCATTTGGGACTTGTCATTTACCTCATTATGGCAGGTTTTGGAGTGCTGACGTTCTGAACATCGTAGTTTTCATCCCTCATGTATCAACTAACAATTATTTTCTGTGTCTTTTTAGGTCGAAAGAAAAAGCCGGCACCTCCCCCACCAGTTTTGGCCATAGCAGAAGAAGAAAGAGAAGACCTCATGCCTGCCCGAAGTTCCCGAACGTTGCCCCCAGGCGCCCGTTTGATTGAAGAGATCCCAGTAGAACCTCCTATCAGACCGACAGACCCCAGTAGCAGGCTTTCCCCACCTCCAGTAGCATCTAGCGTAGAATCCAAAGGTAAACCCCATAGTTATCCTGTAGACGTAAGCACTCCCAATGAATCGATTTGCGTATTCCCGAAGCGTTCTGGAAGTCAGTTGAGCTCTGCTTATATCCAAGATGAATCTCCTGTACACTCAGTGTACAGCTCCCCTAAGGAATCCCCTAATAAGCTCCATGAATCGGCTGCTCATATACAATCTATTCACGGTTTTACAGCATCCAATGCACCTTTCCATTCTAACAGCAGAATTGTTGATTCGCCTATCCATTCGTACCGTAACGGTTCGCCAATTCATTCCTTGCATAGCTCTCCAAATCATACCAATAGGAACACCCTTGCCAATCCATCCTTACCAAACAACACACCTAAACAACCTCCCTCAGCATGCATTGAATCAAAATTTCCATCAAAAATATCCACCAGTCCTCTCTTCAAAGAGTTGAATGCCACCCTCAAACAAGCCCAAGTTGCCCCTGACACTCAACTAATTTCCGTGCGCGATCTCTTGAAAAAATTTGCCGACTCCGAAAGACCCTTGCCGAATTTTAAATTGACGACCTACAACCCTGACGAAGTCAGAAAAATTAGAAAGTACTCGGAAAGTGGAACAAGTTACTACAATTACGACTTGAACAACGTGCAATCAATTGAGTCTGCAGGATCTCCCTCTCAGAGGCACTCAATTTCGAAGATAACCTACACACCAAAACCAGAAGACGTTGATAATTACCAATCCACAGGAAATGAAGTTTTAGATACCGATCAAAATAAGATTGTCGACGTGTGTTCAGATGTTCCGTTGAATAAAGATGTCAAGAGAATCGTCCATACAAAAAAGGGTGGAGGCACCTTAACGTCTAGTATAAGAAATATGTATGAAAGAGGAGACTGTGAAGACAAAACGGTCGACCATTCTTTGCAGGAAGAACTGGATAATATCACCGCTGGCAGTCGAGTCAAGCATATTGTGGATGTGTACTCAGACCTGAGAGACAGTTTTGAAAGTGACTCTTCGGACTTCGTGGAAAAAGAAAAGCCGAAAAAGATTATATTGAATTCCTTTTTGCCCCAAGATATTAGTAATAATAATGATGGAACGTCCAAAGTTGACATGGATGCTAGGAAAAGAGCATTTTTCGATAACATTATCAGTGGGTCAAAACGAGATGAAAATTCGAACGAGGCATCACCTGACGCAACTCCTGGCAATGATTCATTTGATGTGATTCATTCGCCAGTGCCTGAAGCTGTGGATGAAGATACGTTTAGTGAAACTGAATTCAATCCTTCGCAGACACAAGAAAGTGGTAGTTCTAGCTCGTCGTTTGACTTCAGCGGTGAGGCGGCTATTGAAGAAATCAACCGAGCTCTGGATTCGGTTGCTTGTGACGATGCTGATACTGATGATTCAGAATTCGAGAGAGATTTTGCTGACGATTTTTCTGGGAATTCCAAGAGCTTCAGGGTGTCACCGGTTATCGGAGTACAGAAAATTGAAGAAGTGTTCGATGAATATGCCACAGAGTTCACTAATATTCCTATAGTAATTATAAGGGACGAGGACGACTCAGAGCATCCTTTCGACCATAGTTTGGGGAATGACTCCATGAAAGGAACGCTGTCACCGCCTCTTCAAAACCTACATGTTGATCTTGATGACCGTCCAAGATCTCCTTTAAAACGTCCAAAATCTCCTTTAGAACGTCCAAAATCTCCTTTGGAACGTCCAAAATCACCGCTGCAACGGTTGAATTCGGACTCGACAGATACAATAGGTTCGCCCAAAAGATTCGAAAGATCAGATTCGACCGAAATTGGTGGATTTGAAGGTCCGAAATCTGGCCTATTCGATGACATCGTTGATGATTTAGAACCAGACGTGAATTCATCGATCAAGTCGAAAATCTGCTTCGCCAAAGAGGAATCTCTGGAACTTGTTGTGCTTCGAGACTTCACTGAACCGCGCGATGACAACATGAGTTTCAGCTCTAACAGTTCAGAAGGAACATTAAGGGACATCAAGGATAATAATTCGAACGTTGAATCAACTTTGGATAGTAAAGAAGAAGATGCAATTTCATCTTCATCAACAACCAAAGGCAAAACTGTCACTTTTAGTCCTCAGCCCCGAGTTCGCGTTATCCAAGAAGAAGACTCCATGTCTGAGAGTTCCCAGCAAACTCCGTCGAGAAAAAAATCCCTCACATTTTCTCCGAAAATCAAGTTTGAAGATCTGAAAAAACGAGGAAAGAAACTTTTCGGTAGCATGAAAAAGTCAAATAATGAGGGGTCCAATGACTGGAACCACAGGGATCTCACGGAACCTGGATTTTGCGATTGCGAAGATCCAGATGTGATGTACGTTCGAGTGCCGAAGTCTGGGAAACGAAACCAAGCATTCAAAATCAAAGACAAACGTACGAAAAAAGTGACCTTTGCTCGAACCAATTCTACTTGTTCCAACGGCAGTGAAAACGTCAATCAACGATTAAAACAATTTCTGGATAGCAAGGAAGGAGAGTTAGTATGAGAACATAATTTGAAACATTTAAAGCACAAAATTGAATAAAAAAATCTATACCTGATGATTTTGTATTTAGATCAATCTAGTGTTTTGTCACTTAAATTGTTCACTAGGAATTTCACCTGTTGCTATGGACAGGTCTATTGCTATCCATCCATTTATTTCCTGCAGTAAGAGATGCAGACAGTGTACAACTTGGTTTAATCAGCATACGCAATGCGTTACAGTGCTTAACGTGTCAGATTTCGATGCTACAGAGCCAGATTTGAAAGTCCGAGTTTGCTATAATACTACCTATATCTAGATAAACCCAAATAATAATCATTGATTTACACACCCCAATTTTTCATTTGATCCTACTGCTTGTCACAGCAGGTAGCTTCTTCGGCATTAGGGGCATCTACCTATATTTTTACTTTCGTTGATGCGGGCTCCCAAGCATACAGGTCACTGAGCTCTGCAAAAATCAAATCAACAATAAGTTCTAAACCTGTTGTTCATTGCGATATAAGGGTACAAATCTAAATATACCAGCCATAAGGGGCTTCAAGCGAAGCTACAACGGGATCTCCCTAACCAGTATTTCAGTGTCCTATCTAACGGAAAGGCAGTTCAGGGTAAAACACGAAGATGAATACTCTCAATTACGGGAAATAAAAGCAGGAGTACTTCAGGGTACCATCCTTGGGCCAGTACTCTGTCTACTATACACAAGGGATCTCCCAAAATCAACAGAATCTGAGACAGCAACGTTTGCAGACGACACAGCTATCCTGGCAGTTGGTTCTACAGTTGAGGAAGCCTTGAGAAAACTATAGCAATCAGTGAACAGTATCCATCAATGAACCAAAAAATTGAGAATAAAACTCAACGCACATTAACTTCACAGGAAAGTGAGCCCAACCTACAAAAATTAACTCCCGGATCGTCCTTTGTGCAGATACAGCTAAGTACCTTGGAATGACTCAGGACGCCAAGCTCAGCTGGAAGGAGCAGGCGAAGAAGAAGAAGAAGAATGAAATCAACCTAAAATTCAAGAAGCTGTACTGGCTCATTGGAAGAAAATCCCAACTACTGCCTTTATTGCAATATAAAGATAGAAATCTAAATATAACTACAGACAATTCAGTTGGCAATTCTGCTCAGACTCTGCAGCGCAAGCTCATTCGCTTCTGCATGCACCAACTAAATCACTGTTGATGAATTTGTGAGTCGACACAACCAGAAATCAGACAGCAAATCACAACAACAAAATGAAATAATCTTAAAAGGTCTGTTTGCCATTACATTCAAACCCTGTTAGACTCATCATTCATCCTCTCTCCCGAACTCTCAGTCCACTTATTAAAATATAAATAATCATACAGAAATTCCTTTGATTCAATTATGCTGATTCAACCTCCTCAACTCTATCTAACTAAACTCTTTGGAACACTGTAAATTTGTAAATAACATTCATTCTACTCATAATATTTAGACATTTTGGCTATTATTGCATGATTTTATAAATAAGTGTTCTTCTTGCATGAATTTCTTATTGAAAGGTTTCCTATTAATTCCATGTATATATTTCGTTTTTATTTCATTTTATTACACTTTTATTTGTGGATTGAGCAATTTGAAGTAGTAGAATTTGATTTGTACTGTAGTCGCTTGTGAAAATTACTCTTTTGGTGGAGCCGTAGAATTTTGGTTTGTAGTATTTCCTTTTGTAAATATTTTTCCTAGTTCCTCCCAAACCTGCCAGAAGACATTCGTTCTTAAGGCCTCGCAAAGATGTATTTGACAGACTGGAATTTCTCATGAAGAGACGATCTGTACAAGAAGGTAACGAATCGGGCACGGTAACTAATTGTCGTTGATGTCGATGTCCTCGTCACACGTCCAGTAGAAGTGTCGTCCCGTCTAGAGAGACCAGAATCCAAACCTGATATTCTTGTCCGTACCAACAGACATTTATGTCCGAAATATGAATCCTTTCCGTTAGCTTGAAATATAGCAGCGTAAAATATATAGCTTGTAAGGTCCTGTTCAAGTTTTGTGTAGTGACCTTTAAAGCTAAGTGAATCGATGTGCTATCGTCAGAGGTCTGTTAGAGAAATATCAAATTTGTCCGTATACAGGGTGTCTCAGGTTTGAGTGGAAAAAATTCAGGGATCGATTCTACAAGTAATAACCAACAAAACGTGTCTCCTAGAGTTTTCTGTTAACCCAATATTTTTCTGAGTTTTTTCAATTTAAAGATTTTTTTCGTGTTTCCGACTTGAAGCCACTAAAATGGCCATAACTCCCTTACTTTATTATTAAACATTAAAAATAAGGACACCGTTGGGAAGAGCGTTAAATTTCCCATAAGATGAAGAAACACTGATGTGTCTGAAAATGCACTTTTTTCTCTCGAAAAATCCATTTTCTATCTGTCAAAATTGATCAGGAGTGTCACCATTCGATTCAGCGTGAAAAGTTACTAGGAAAACGATACCCAACTCCTCCAGTTAAAATTATCACGTATAAAACAAAAACACTCGATTTCCTCGAAAAAACGCAGGTTTTTTTTGCATTCAAACGTGATATGCTCCCCTAATTTCCACAGTAAAATTGGAAATAATAACACCGCTGGAAAGCTTATAAAACGGAGATGATTTTCCGTTCTTGCAAACGTAATTCATTAGAAAGGTTCACTTGAAAAGTACTGATGAAATCAATGATGAAATGTGAAATACGACAAAAGTTTAAGCTCTACAACAGCTACAGTACGAATACAGTTTCAATGATTTAAAAATGACTCCATCTTATAGGAAATTTGACGCTCTTTCCAACGGTGTTCTTATTTTAAATTTTTAATAATAAATCAATGGAGTTATGGCCATTTTAGTGGCTTAAAGTCGGAAACACGAAAAAAAAAATCTTAAAATTGAAAAACTAGGGATAGGGGGTTAACAGAAAACTCTAAGAGACACTTTTTGTTGGTTATTAGTTGTCGAATCGATTCCTGAATTTTTGGTTTATT
>JAEMON010000014.1:10464571-10475735 GCA_030264115.1 Lygus lineolaris | reverse complement strand
GTTTCCGAAGAAATGTAGATCTCTGCTTCTGTTACCATTATATCCTTGAAGAGGCAACGCCTGAGTTGCGAAACATGTTGGATCGTCAATAAACAAAAATTGAACCGGAAGTGAGCCGATGTGTTTTCATTTTCAAATTATGGTCGTAGGTAGTTGATTACTACGTTAAATTGCAATAAAAATATTCAACCATTGTTTAAAACGAAAAAAATGTGGATGGTTTCCTTCTCAGCCCTGTTACCTAAAGCACTATGTTTTGTGCCAACCTTTCGCATATACACAAACGCTGCCATAGTGCTTGATGAGCGATCTTTAAAAACTTGTTTAAAACCATATTTAAAACAGTTTTAAACAACCTAAAAAAACCTTTGTCTCACAGAGGAAGAAAACGTTTCAAACTGTTTTAAACAAAAAAACTGTTTCAAACACAAAAAAACTGTTTTTTTTTTGTATTGAAATGAAAAAGACTGTTTTTTTTTTTAACCCTGCTAATAGGTGATTGAGATATTGAGGTCTATGGGTGTGTAATGTTTTTCGATTTTGTTGTCTAGTTGAAGCAATTTTGAGCTAACCAGTCGATGCAACGTGAGAAGTTAAATAAGAATCAGTCAAAACCTAATTTTCGTGAAAATGGTCGATAGGGCGTGTTGCTTCTTAAGCGACGATATGTATTTCGTGTATTCGGCGTTTATAATATATTATGGTCAATCTCATGTCGCAGAGATGTGGTGGAGAGAGACGACTCTTCTTCGCCCTCCATGACGGAATACTCGACGATGACGGTAGGAAAGATGAAGGAAGTCCTGTACCAACCCTCGGCCGCTGGAGACCGTCCGGAGCCTCCTAAAGTCATCGGGGTGATGGAGAGGAGAGCCGTCGTCCAGGAGCTCGCCACTGTCATCGAGGCACCGATGAGAGGACTGGCAGCCTCCAAAGAGCCAGAACCGCCTCCAAAGCCGAAAGCAGTGAACGAAAAAGTCTTGGATAACTTCACGATCACCACTTACTCCGGAACGAGAGAGGTGTGTTTTAGGAGTAGAAATGATTCATAAATTCATAAATTGTTTATTGCAGAAACCAGCATGGTATTACAATTAATAGTCAGGCAAGTGATAATTTAACAATAATAATAATAATGTACAACTTGCTCTCTAGAAATATGTACCCTTGCGTATGATGTATGCGAACTAAAAAATTGACTATTTACAACAACAAAACACAACACATAAAAACTAGCAACAAAAATAATGGTTGGATAAAATAAACACCTACATTATCACAGTCATATCAAAATAAGTCCTTTCAGAATACAAAAACGCAACAACATATTAAAATCTAGGCAATAAAATAATGTTAGGGATATGAACAAAAATATCACAGTCAAAGTAAATATTACAAATAGTTTAACAGAGTACTCGTATTAAATTCCTCTGTCATCTGTATGTACATATATATAAAACTAGGTATATTAAAACCCTCAGTCAGATACATTATTAAGTTCAGCTTCTATTAGTAGGCTTTTCAACGATTTTTTGAACGAGGATATTGACAACATTATAATAGAATTAGGTAAGTGATCTATCATTAATCTATCCTGGAAGATCCAGCTTAACAAAAATGTAAATAGTTTTGAAACGGTTGCCATTCTAAAGCAAATTTTATTAAGACTTGAGACGCTAAAAGAACAAGTCGCCAAAGTGAAAACTTTGGAAAAGTGTCAATCTTTGTTGGTATCATTGTTATTGGTATCTTTATTGGTAATACGGTACCTACCATGTAGGTACCATATACAGGGTGATTCAGGGCAAAAGCGAAAAAGAAATTGGGTGAAACTAGACCCAAAATGGGGTAGAATGCCACCAACCGCACCTTTCTATTTCTATCTCAATCCGTTCCCAAGATATGATTGTTTTTTGCCGTAAAACCCCACGTTTCTTCACTTTAAAACAAATTTTTTCTACCTTGGACCACATTTTTGGACTCAAAGTTAAAACGCGCAATGCACATTTATAATCAAACACGAACTCCTGAGGACCCCAATTGCAGTTCAAGCATTGAACATTTTAACAAAATTAAGTTTTTGAAAATACTTGTACGTTAACTGCATACGTGCGAAAACGTGCTGGAAGCTGTCAAATCTCAGGAAAACTTGTATCTACTTTGTACGGTCAACTTTGCGATTGTGTAAGAAACTATGGGGTCCATTTCGAAAATACGATATGATTATGTGCCTCACGACAACAGCCACCCTCGTCATCGCATTAGTCTGGAGTAAAACTTTTATTTTTACCTTATTTCATCTTAACCTCCTTATTTTTAGTACTGAAATTCAGTAAAACGACCTCAGACTTACAACAAGGATTTCATTTTGCGCTGATATCCTTGAAAGTATCAATCTGAATCATATCACTACAACGGCAAACACAAAAACATTGAGAATCCGTTTGTTAATATTCTGGTAGGTAGGTACCTACTCGTATTACTGCGAGACTTCCAGCTCGAAACAAGGTTTAAAAATTAAGCGTTCAGCGCAGTTACATTCTCGCCCTACCATGTCAATGACCAATAAACGGAAACGCCGAATTAATTCAAAAATACAAAGACCGCATGATTGACACCCTCACCTTCGTAAAACAGATGGGCATTGCCACCTGAGTTAAAGTCAAGCTGAGGTGATCTGCGTTTAGTTTATTTTCTTCTTTTCGTATTTTACGATCGCTGAATACATAATATAAGGTACTGATCTGTCTGAAACTTTGCACACATTCAGAAAATTTAATCTAGTTTAAGAGAAAAAAAAATCCATTTCGTCAGAAACATGATCTTCACACCGATTTTTGCATTCTACCAAAACCTTGCCTCTAAGCCTTCTTTGGACACCAGTGCCCTAACAAGGCCTATGAACTACTTTCTTGCTAAAAGAGGAAAAACTTGTGAAATTAAGTGTAATAAACTCCAGAAAAACTTTATTAAAAACTTCGAATAGGTAGGTACCCCTTAACATTATTATTGCTTCTTTGACAAATATGACTAAAAGTGACATAGAAAATGGAATAGGTAATTTTTGACTCAAAAAAACAAAACACTCTCTTTTTACGTGTGGATGACTCCATCTGTCACAGAAGACACGAGGAAATATAATTACAGTGTTTGAATAGAACAGAAAGATCGAAACATTTGGATGTTGGTGGGAAATCCATAGGTCCAAATCCTAAGGTAGGCCATGTTTGGACCCCCTTATTATCGGAGTAAACCAAGCTTATTACGGAAACAAAAAACCTATGACGGATTCTGAAACTAGAAACCCCCAGCTTTCAGAATCATCCAAATTGTTTAAGATAGCCCAAATATTCCATTCATGGGAAACAAACACTCAACTCGAAAAGCGTAAGCCCAGGCGTTATTTCACTTTGAGCGTCGCTGTAGTTACACTATGGTAGACCCTGCTCAGCCTTCCCTTTGTTTTGGGCTCTCGTCTAGGCGTAGAACATGATGCTAACTCGGTTTTCCCGCCAGCTCCTACCGCCTATTTTTAAAAAGCACTAGGCCTTATTTGGCGCCACCACCTTATTCAGAAAATCATTAAAAAAAATGTGTTTCTGCTTGCCTGCCTCTCACAGGTTGTGAAACACCTGTGTTGACTGTTGGGCCGTAGGTTGCCAAACACCTGATGTTTCAATCCGCGGTAATGGCGAATCAACGAGCGCTGCCTCAAAAACCATCTTAAGGCCTCCTTGAAACTCGAGGACCGTCTATAAAAACCGCCCTAGGTCTTCATTTGATTTTTTTCACACCTGCATTTATTTTCCACAGCCTGTGAAGGTGTTCCAAGAGAAGCCCTCACCAAAAAGGTATGAAACGAATCTCGCGCGTAGGAGTTCGTTCACCGACAAGGATTCAAATGAGAAGAAAATGCCTGAAAGACGCGCCTACATGAGCGGTGGAGTCAAGCGTTCAGTCTCGCACGTCTCGCCTCTTGCGCGTGCGCGACTTGGTCTGAGCGTCAGCAACAGCGATCTGATGTCAGCAGTCGAGCATCCGGAAGAGGAGGATGAACCGGTGTTTCATCGGGCAAAAGCTCCGCTTCGTAAGACCACCTCTGAGCTCAGCATCAATATCGGTGAGTAGCTAACACCTCTCCATCAACCGAAAACTGTAGGTAGTGCTACGCTGTGGAAAACCGCTCGAAGTTGCGGAAACACGAATGTTTTAGCTAATTTTCGAAGAAAATGAAGCTATTGCAATGGCTTCAAAATGTTTGTACTTAATGCAAATTTTTGACAATAATTGTCAAATTATTTTCTTCAGGGAAATTTTCAATTTGTCAGGGAAATTCAATTTTCTTCAGGGAAATCCGTTTCAGACCATTCTAAAACGATTCCTGAAATTTAACATTTTTTCATATAATATTATAATATATTTATATATTTATATATATTATATGTCACTCCAGACGATATCTCCCCGATTGATCGAGATTTAAAAAAATTTAAAAAAAATTTAAAATGTCAATAATATCAAAAGAAAGGATGAGTTCGTTGGCCAGAATTGTTGGAGTACTCCAAGGGGTCCAATTTTGAAAATGTAGTTTCAAAAATCGCTAAACAACGTGTTTTTTGAGGTTTTTGGTTTGAAAAATACCACCCTAAACGTAGGAACTATGGTATATTTGGAATCAGCTTGAAATTTCCTATAAGAATCACCCACAAAATAGGGTAAAATCATTCTTTGTAAATCCGCTCACCAACTCATGCTGCATGAATGGAACTTTTTGAAAATTTTCTTCGTGGAAATCAGTTTCAGAACATTCTAAAACGATTCCTGAAATTTAACATTTTTTCATATACATAAATATAATACCTATTTATTTAGTTATATATTATGTGTCACTTCAGAAGATATCTCCCCGAGGGATCAAGATAAAAAAATCAAAAAAAAAAAAAAAATTTAATGTCAATAATATCAAAAGTAAGGATGAGTTCGTTAGCCAGAATTTTCGGAGTACTCCAAGAGGTCGAATTTGAAAATTTAGTTTCAGAAATCGCTAAAAAAAACTTTTTTTTTTTTGAGATTTTTGGTGAAAATTTCTATCATAGGATCATATGGTATAGTCGGAATCAGCGTGAAACTTCCTGTAAGAATCACCCAACAAATCGGTTAAAATTATTCTTTGAAAATTCGCTCTTCAACTCATGCTGCATGAATGGAACTTTTTCACCTTTTCCCCGTTGTGTGTGTTCTTTTAGCGAATTTTCGAAGAAAATGAAGCTATTGCAATGGCTTCAAAATTTAAAAATAATGAAAATTTTCTTCACGGAAATCCGTTTCGGACCATTCAAATACGACTCCTGAATCCGAGAAAGACAAAGCCAAACTTGAAGAATCGATTCTACAACTTATTTCCAATTAAAAAAATGTCATAGCAATTTCTTTATAACCCCTTGTTTTATCAAGTTTTTTCACTTTTAAGATTTTTTCGTGTGTTCGACCTTGTCTCACTAAAATGACCATAACTTCCTTAATTGTCTATGCAAAGTAAAAATTGAGGATACCGTTGAAAAGAACATAAAATTTACCACTTAAATCCGTAACTGATCAGCTTTTTTTTAGTCCAAACTTCCAACTTGGTAGTTTTTAGTATTCTTTGAGAAAATTCGTAGATTTCCAATCATTTTCCGCAGAGGAATATCGACTAGTACTTCGGGAAAAACATCCTGAGACCCTTGGCTGTCCAACGGTATAATCAAATTTAAATTTACCTCCTAAATGGAGGGAGAAAAATGCGTTTAAATGCGAAAAAATTCGTTTTTCCAGGGAAATTGGGGATTGTAGGGTGTTTAGGGCTCTGATTAGGGTTTGAGGTGGTAGGTATCGTTTTCCATGTTATTTTTGACACTGTTATTTATTTGGTCAGACTCCAAAATAATTTTGACTGTCAAAAAGCTCATTTTTTGGCAAACTAGTGCATTTTTTCCAAAAAATGAGCTTTTTAGTGAAATAGTCTCCTAAACCAACTGCGCAAACACCATTGGCTGGATTACCACTGGTCTGCAATTTTGAAATTGGATACATTCACGCATTTTTACACAGCTAATACCTATAATAACATTATTTCCTATAGCTTTTGATCAACTTGATTTCTGATTCATTGCAGATCTGTCTGACGAACGGGATGAAGATTTCGTTGAAAAGCAAGACCGACAAAACGGTCTCCAGTCTTTAAATGTGAGTGTAAAACCTTCTAACAATAGACTAAATTTTTTAGGTATGTACATAACGGAAATGAGGGATTGCGCATGCGTACATGTGGCCCTTTGAGCCTCTATTCACTCCATCTTGATTTCCAAATCTGCTAATCTGCAGTCACTTGAATGTAACAGCTTTATTCGAGTTAAGGTAGCAACGATTTCTCTAAACCATTCAAATTTGGCTTTAGGGTCATGATTTTGTGAGTAGGTACCGTACTTACCTACCTTGTATGGTACCTATTTAATTGAACAACTCTCACTGTCTTCTTAAATTTAATGCTACAATTTTTCTTGCCGTGAGGTTCAAGGACAAGACAGAACAATGTTTTTTAGTGTAGCTAAACAATGAACGAAGTAGGAAGAAGGGAATTAACAGATCGTAGAACAATTTAGTTGATGTGAAAAAAAAAAAAAAAAACGATTGGGTTAGGTGTTGGGATCCTGGAATCGAACATACGATCTTCAGTATGTATCACAGTTTAATGCCATGGATTGATTGATAGGTTTTATTGTAGAAACATATAAAATGCATTACAATCGCCATTGTCAAACGCTAAATCTAAATAAAAATCACGTAAAAAACCTAATGAAACTAATTATGCCAGTCCAGCATATAAGTCTCTCAACTCAATACACATTAATTAACAGCACAAAAAGAACATAGTAAAGCAGCAAAAATAAGAGAGTGAAGCAATCAATTAACAAGGCGTACTACTCTTTTCCAGTCAGGAAGGCTTTCAGGCTCTTTTTGAAGGAGGTCCTTGGAGAGTCCGAATGTCAGCGGGTAGCTTGTTGTAGAGCCTGGATACAATAATTTTTACAGGATGTGTATCAAGAGAGGCAGTCAAGCCGAACATGAGGAGCGAAAACGAAACGCCTTCTTGTGTTGTGGCAGTGCTTTTGTATGCACATTGCAAACAGCTCGGGGTTCTCTTTAACAAATAAAATGTGAATACGTTGAAGGAAGATTCACTTCATAGTAGTCAGTTTCTATGCTACCTACTTCTATTTGTCGATGCTACAAAGTACTTAAAGATCAGTAGCGATTGCACGTTCAGTCTTGAGAGCAATAATTCCAATACTATTTGGGTATCCTGTAGTTCGATGCACAATGTTAATTGGGTATCCCGTTCTTGGGAACTGTACTGCACCCAATTTCTTCCTCCGAAATAGTCCTCACATTATGAAACTGAGGAGATGAACTGTGGTAAATGATAGAACAGCTTTCTCTCCATCAGCAATCATCATTATCTCATACATGATAATTATAAAAAATATGATTGCCTTCTATTCTACGTCCTTACATGTACTTACGTGATATATTTATGTCAATACACAAAAAAATTTACTTGTTATTTTTCAGGTCCTCAAGAACATTCTTCCTCACCTCAGTCGATCCCAGGGTGCGCTAAATCATATCGAATCTTCAAATAACGAAAAGTGAGTAAATATTTCTTCTTTTTTTAATACATTGATTGTATTGAAGAGAAGTTTTATTGATAATGATCTTACATTCATATTGTTTGGTCAATGCTGCTCACGATAGCTGCTCACGTGATAGCTCACGATTGAAATAATTGAGAATTTATTTTGTTGTCATGTTCCAGAACAACAATAGCCAAGGAATACCAAGGTCCTGCCAGGCCTAACATCAGCATCAGCACGTGGGGAGAGCGACCGAAGAGGCAAATAAGCATCAAGTCCGATCGCGACTACGTTATCGGCGGAGTCAAAATCAATCCAGCCCACCAAAACGGGATTGGTGGAATGAATGGCAGCGTCAACGGTTATGTGGCACCATTGAAGCCTCCAGCTCCAGCACCAAAGCCTCAGCCACCAGAAAAACCGAGCGCCAAAATCCCAAAAACTCCGAGTTTCAAAGGACCTAAAACTCTAGCTTATAAGATGTTGGAAACGGGTAATACGAAACCTTTGAAGCAGATTTTGGAGAGGGACAAATTTCCTGGAGAGTCCATCAAGAGGGTGCAGAAAGAAAAAGAAGAAACTCCTTTGGCGCGCTTGGAATCCGACCATGTTCCGATCGTTCGAGCCGTTGAACTTAAAAAGCCGTATAAAATGGAATTGGAGAACCGGATGATCAAGGATCCTGTGCCACCTCCGAGTCTACCCCTCGAAACCAAAGTGGAACCTCCAGTTCTGAGGAGGTTAGCCAAGTCGGATGCACCTCGGATGGTCATCGAGTCTCCACCGAGACCAGTTTCTTGCTATTTGTTCGGCTACGAGCCTTCCGTGGTGCAGAAGTCCCCTCCGAATCCTCCACCACCGCCCAAGAAGTACACTTCCATCATCGACTTGAGTCAACCCGTGGCCCTGAAGCCCGTCTCGAGTCGATTCCTGAAGCCCAGACAGCGAGAAGTCGATCCCAGAGAAGAGCTAATGGCGTCCATCAGAACCTTCGGGAAGAACAGCCTTCGCAAAGTATCAGCACGATAAGAACCTTTCGCTTTTAAATAATTTATATTCATTTTAGATGAACTATAATTTCATCATAACCAGTCAAATATTCCTTAATGGTCGGAATCCTGGAAGACACGAATGACATGCAATAGTAGGGGATTCGTCGTTTCCCGTCGTGTCCTCCAGAAATAATATTATTTTAATTTTATTATTTCGAAAAATGTATTTTACTCTTCTACTTCATTTCTAAAATATTTAGAGAATACGCTCCTAATAATCTTCATTTCGTGGTTCCCATCGACATTCCTGAATCCCATGCTTAGGTCAGAACTTGATGGAAAATCCAGTAATATTGTCAGAGTCCTTGTCAATTTTATGAAATCATTGTGTGCTATCATGGTTGTGTTGTCCAGTGCTCTGACAAAAAGTGCTCAAAAAGTACACTTGAGTCAACCCGTGGCCCTGAAGGCCGTCTCTAGTCGATTTCTGAAGCCCAGACAGCGAGAAGTCGATCCCAGAGAAGAGCTAATGGCGTCCATCAGAACCTTCGGGAAAAACAGCCTTCGCAAGGTACCTATCAAATAAGACCCTTCGCTAAATAGTTTATATATATTCAATATAGATGAACGATAATTTCATCAAAACCAGTCAAATAATCCTTATTGTTTGAATTTGCCGATGGTGAGGAAGCGAACACCAATCAGAATTCTGAAGGTCTCGAATGACATACGATAGCAGGGGAATATTATCATTCCCCTTTGTACCCTCCAGAAATCAAATATACCACAAAGTGGTGTTTTCAGATGCCAGAACTAATTCTTTTAATTTGATTATTTCGGAAAATTAGTTTTATTTTTCCCCTTAATTTCTATATTTCGAAAACACGCTCCTCCTAATCTTAATTTTGAGATTCCCATCGACATTCCACAATACCTTGCTTAGGTCAGAACTTAATGGGAAATCAAGTAATTTCGTCAAGTATCAGAGCGATATTTCCTTGTCAATTTTATGAAATCGTCATATTGCTATCAACGTTAACTTGACATTAATTTGGGCGGAGTTATAAATCTCCTCGACTGTCGAAATTTTCCACCGAGAATTTTACGTTTTTACCCTCTTAAAAATGTAAAATTATTCTTCTTTCTAAAAAAAAAAAAAAAACTTCGCGAATATCATCGAATTGATTCTAAATCGTATTTCGATTCATTTTGAGGCGAACTTCAAAATGAATTGCTAACGGAAATCACTTATATTATTCCTAAATATCGTAGAGTGCCTTATCTAGAATTCTTCGCTTTTTCTAAATACATCACTAGTACATACTCGTAAAATGTGGTTTTTGTTTTATTTTAGTACCTAATTTATGGAACGGAAAGAGTATTATAGTTACAACTTATTGTAGATTTCAATATGTGAATCTGATTCAAACTTCGTCAAGAATAGTTTGAAAAACTGTTCCAGTAAAAAAAAAAAT
The DNA here is from genome assembly GCA_030264115.1 of Lygus lineolaris. Lineage (NCBI taxonomy): Eukaryota > Metazoa > Arthropoda > Insecta > Hemiptera > Miridae > Lygus > Lygus lineolaris. The sequence goes on along the minus strand of JAEMON010000014.1, from coordinate 10,465,595 downwards.
TCTTTAATTCCTCCCAGTTCTTTTCTTAGTCATTCGTCAAGAGTAGTCAACAACGTGCTTTTGGTGTATTGAACTTAGTATCAAATTGTAATTATCATTTGGCCAAAGGATACTTTATATCACCGCGTACCTACTTATATATTTGTGTATTTAGATTTACTATTGTTTAAAATACAATCTAACCCTTTTTTATTTAAAGGATGCCTCAGTGATATTTTTCGTTTAAGCTGAATCCTATTTTCCCAAAACTAACTAGTCTACCCCCGAAAAACGACTGTTTTTGAAAACAACGAAATGAAATTTGAAAATGAAAACATCAAGTCGTTAATTTAAATCGGTTGAGGGCATGTTGATTATCTTATGTTTTATTTTTTTAAATACATTATGTTCAAAACTTTTTTTTTCAGCTCAATTCGTGTTATATACATTTTTCTGTACAGTCAAGTGCAGGTGGTGCAATTGTACATAGTTTGGTTGAGGTCTGTTACTTTCTTAATCGTACTATTCCATGGAAAAAACGGATAGGAATTCATCGAAATTCGGGTTTATCATTTCAACAGTGAATCTTTGTAAGTTTTCCTCAAGTTGAATCTTTTCTGCCTTTCATGGAAAGGAGGTAGTACCTAATAAAAATGTACAGAATATATTTATTTATTTTTGTGTGTATTATAATTTTAAAACAAAACCGATGTAAAAGTTGTAACCATTTATTATCAAACCTGTTAACTACTCATGTTATTTAAAAATATATATGTTATGTACTGCCATATTTTGAGTCTTGAATGAGAAATCCTTTCACCTATGATCGATGGGTACTTAGTTATCAGTAGGTATTCAGGGTTGCTACGGGTCTTGAAAACCTGGAAAAGTCAGGGAAAAAGAAAGTGGTCAGGGAAAACCTGGAAAAGTCAGGGAAAAATTGAAAATCTTCTGGAATGTTACGCAAAGTACGGGCTATACAAGTATATAGTTCTTGGTGAGGCGAATGCTTCGAATACAAGGTTTCTAAATTTTAATAAATGCG
>JAEMON010000014.1:10360610-10373406 GCA_030264115.1 Lygus lineolaris | reverse complement strand
GGTGACAGCCAGGGTCGTACTGAATAGATTGTAAAGAGAAAGTACCTTCCAAGTGATTGGGTGGGGAACTACGACTCCCTCCTCAGGGACATGTGGGGAGGGACGCGGCCACTTAAGTGCCCTCCCGCTCGGTGTGAAGACTCGGAGGGGCACTTAAGCACCCCTCCGCACTGAATGTGCAAGGCAAGTTCCCCACCATGACAGTAAATACTTAGAATAACCCCATCAGAAACTAGGTACCTAGTTAATTATCAAAAGATAAAAATAGGGGAAGTTCAATACAACATGTCATGTCAACGTTTACCGTTCAACTTCTTCTCTCCTTGATTGAATAATTCATAGAAACAATTTCCTTCATCTCGACGAGAATGAATTGACTTTTACAACTGAGCGATAATTACCTGCATCAAAATGTTGACTCAACCCTCATTTTTACAAGCGAGAGTGAGCCTGTTCCATTCAGACTTCACTGATTACTTCATTATGGGCTTGTGCCTTGGGGTTGGATAGTGCCTATTGCTTCCGAGTCTACCAAGGTAGCCGAAGCATTGTTTTCACTTTTGGGAGTTGAAAATTTGTTTACCTACCTCCAAAATCAAAATTTCAACTCGTGTTTTACGTTTTAGATCTTCCTGAACAATTTTGGTTTCGTGTCTGTCTGTCTGTGTGTCCCGGAATCCTAGCAACGCGCATAACTTCCACAATTTCCCTCCGATTTTGATGACATTTTCAGGGATTACGCGGGTTAGGCCCTAGATGTTCCCCTATGGAATTCATTACCAGCCGACCAACGGTAGCCTCTGCGCATGCGTAAACATGAAATCCTCGAAACATCAATTTCTCTTTTTTCAGATTTTTATTACCACTCATGAAAATGTTATGACTTGTCCAGTATACCGGACATTGGTTCTGAACTTGTAATTTTTCACCATAAAAATGTACCGCATTCTGGACACTGGTTCTTGAATAAAAACGCTTTTACAGAATAAATTAATGAATTTTATTTATGTCACATTTATTATAACGTAGGTAATTATTAAAACAAGTTTTTGGACTTGGGAGGTAGTCTAAAACATTTTCCCTGCTAAAATTGAAGTAAAAGGACAGGTTTTATAGCAATCTGAGATCTCAGAGCCTCATCAGCAAGGCTCCTCAAGTCGTCATCTTCCAGCCATTCGCTGAGCACAACATTTTCGAAGTCGTCAAAAAGTCGTCAAATAATGACCTTTTCGGGCCTGGAAAATTGATTCAAACAATGCGTTGCCTGGGTGAGAAAACTATGCAATATATATAGAAAGGTATTGTAGGTACCTAATACAAGTTACTATGAAGACACAATGCCCCCAAAACATCCAAATTAATGTTGAAATGTGGAATATCATTATAGAAATTAAATTTTGGGGCCAAATTGAAATGAACAACTAAAAATGAAAGTTTATAGAAAATCTGAAAAAAACGTATATAATATCAGCAGCTACTATTGGTAAAAAGACTAGATATTAGCACTGATGTCCAGCATTTTGGACATGTCATTTCAGCATTTCCTATCAAACTTATTTATGGATCCCGCTACGTTTTATTACTTTCTACACTTCAATTAACATTTCATGTTGATGAAATGACAGCCATATGCCAAGATTTACGTAATAAATATATAGAAAAAACGGAAAATAGGTACTTACGTTTCTTAGGCATGTGGAAACTGTGTATAACCTGCAATGTTTTGTTGTTAACGTGGATATTTTCTGATGTTTTGATAAAACAGGGATATAGTATCCATCCGAAGAACACAGAGAGGGTATATAAATTGTAACTATCCACAAACAGATGATAGGTTTCCCGGGGAAATTCGAACATTACATGTCCAGCCGGCTGGACACTGGAACTGAAGGGGTACCTTTGGAGCTTGGGATTTGTTTACCATTACCCCTGTTTTCATTTACCCCAACTGTCCAATTGACCCAATTATTGGTTCCTCACTAACGTAGGTGGGGAAGCCGAGGTTCTCACAACGAATTGTTCGTTCCCCAAAATCAATTTTTTCACTAAGTACCTAGTCATTTTTACCACCAAAAAAATAGTGAGTTGTGTTAGCACCAGATGGAGAGATTGTACGTTGAGATAAGTATTTTGTCTAAATTATCGAATAATATTGTCGATATTGTTATACAATACATGCTGTCTATAAAATATTGGTGAGAGACTAACTAAAATATTGGAAATATCCTGGGGGCCATCAAGTCATGCTTATTGAGCAGTCACGCTGTCCCGCCCGCGTCACTCGATTAGACATAATGAATCGTCCCCTTGACATTTTCATCTCGGGAGGAAACAACAAAAGGAGTAAAGGAGATAAAACCAGAATGTCGTCTGGAAAGGGCAAACGGAAAGAGAAGCTCCGGGAGATGAATCGAAAAAATTCATGAAGCAAAACTCGTACCGACGTTCAGCGTATTATGAGATGATGAGGTAGCAGTTTTTAATGACCATACTATAATATAGTTTTGCCTTATCATATTATGATACGGTAGTCATGCAGGTTTAATATAGCAATCCTTATTAATACACAAGTTTTTATCTGTAATTTTCCCAAGATTGCAAGTTGCAAGTTGGCAACTGCCAAGAGTGCCAAGTTGGTTGGGCAATAGTGCATCACTTTCAACATAGTAGTATAGGATCAATAAGTAGAATAGTTCCGGAGTTACCTACCTCTATGGCAACCAAAATCTCCATTCGCCCATTCACAGTAGCTATTAATGATCACATTGTGACAAAATTCATAGGGCCCGAATTCCTGATTTGAGCAAAATCAGTTCAGTAGTAATTTAGAAACCTTTCTTTCAAGAAATTCACATTTCAGCATGCGCACAAGCACCCAACTTGCAGTCCGACGGCGATGAGGGGACCGTCTAGGATCAGTCTGGGCTACCCGCACAATCCCTGAAACATTCGTCAAAATCCGACCATAATTTCCAATAGAATTACCACAATTAGACAGACAAGGAACCAAAATTGTACAAAAAGCTCTGAACGCAACAAGCAAGTGGAAAACTTGTCTGTTACTTCTTGCATGAATACATAGCTTCGGTAGTGAAGATGCAGAAAGGTCTTTTGGAGTCTCAAGAGAAAACGAAGCTTCCAAAGTAAATCAAGAAAACCAGGATGACCTGCACCAGCCTCTCCTATTTTCACCAAGCCAAAAAACTAAAAAGTTCCAGTCATGCAGCATGAGTTGACGTGCAAATTTTCAAAGAATCATTTTAGCTGATTTTGTGGATGATTCTTACAGGAAATTTCACGCTGGTTCCGACTATACCATTATGTTCCCATGTTGAAGATGGTAATTTGCACGAAAAACCGCAAAAGACTCGTTTTTTGACCTTCATTTTTCAAAATTTGACCCCTTGGAGTACTTAAAAATTCTGGCCAGCGAACTCAGCATTTCTTTTGTTATTATTGACATTTTGAAATTTTTTGTAGATAGATTCCAGGGCCAGATATCGTCTGGAGTGACACACATATATAAAAATATAAATATATATGGATCAAGTAGGTTTTTGTTTTACGAAAAATATTACCTTTAGATTATCACAGTATTTATTTACGATGCACTTTTCGGGACTACTTCATCCCGTCATCAGGTATAAAACATCAATGAAAAACTGATAACAAACTGACTGATAAGGCGTTGGTGGTGGTTAGTGGTGATGGTGGTGGTTTTTAGTTTGATGTTACTGCTATTGATTACTATGACTGTTATTACAATGATTTGATTGGTTATGGATGAATGATTGACTAATTCTGTTAGGTGAGTTATTGGTAGTAGGGGAAAATATGACGAAATGTAAGCTTAAAAAATATATAGGTATGTGTATGTGTATACTTAGATTAAATTATACATTTAATTTTGGTGTAAATTTGTATTTTCTATAATTGCACTGAAACTGAAGATGAACTGAATTGAACTGAAATTATACATTCAATTTTGGAGTAGGCAAATTTGGATTTTCTATAACTGCACTGAAACAAGTACTCTTATATAACTAACCTTCCATTGCACTATTGCATTGCAAAATTCCCCAATCATACAAGCTCTTCTCTCAATTTCTCTTCTTCTCACCAACGCCTCTTATCAAACAGTTTGTTATCATTTTGTCATTGTATGTTTTATACCTGATGATGGGATGAAGTAGTCCCGAAAATTGCTTCGTAAATAAATACTGTGATAATCTAAAGGTAATATTTTTTGTAAAACAAAAACCTACTTGATCTCTATTATGGATTATCAGTTTATCACAAGTGATCTCAACATACCCTGAATGAATTGATACATATAAATATATATACAGGGTGTCTCAGCTAACGAAGACCACCCCCCTAACTTCCTTAATAAATGGGTTAGAGACAAATTCTAAATGGTAACCCCCTTATTTTTTTCCTGTAGATCTCAAATAATACATTTTTGCGCACGTGCGCATGCGCGAAACGTGCGCAGTGCGCACTAACTTTGTTATTTGAAATGGGAACCTCCATTTTTTATTGCAGATTCGGATTCTACGCAAAATGTCTTAAAGGTTTGACACCTCAATCGAGTTTTTTAAAGTCGCGCAACCCTACCGGCAAGCGCTGAAAATCGCTCAACTGTAAAATTGCGCAAAAATCTGATTTTCGGGAACCAGAGTGTGGCACATGAAATTTCATTATTTTTCGACGCTGAATCACGTGATGATATTAGTTTTTTTTATTTGACTTGATTAAAACATGTTTTATACCGTAATCTAGGTTTAATCAAGTCAAATTAAAAAAACTAATATCACCACGTGATTCAGAAAAATAATGAAATTTCATGTGCCACACTCTAGGTTCTCGAAAATCAGATTTTTGCGCAATTTCACGGTTGAGCGATTTTCAGCGCTTGCCGGTAGGGTCGCGCGCCGTGAAAAAAAAAACGATTGAGGTGTCTAACTTTTATGAAATTTCGCGTAGAATCCGAATCTGTAATAAAAAATGAGGGTTCCCATTTGAAATAACAAAGTTGATGCGCAAATCGCGCATTTGCGCGCGTGCGCAATGCGCGAAATTGTGATATTTGAATTCCTCGTTAAAAATTAGTGAAGTTACTATTTGAACTTTTTTTTTTAGACTCGGAAATTACGGAGATAAATGCCTGGTCCATTAAATTTTGGCCACCCTAAATATATATATGTACATATGAAAAAGTGTTAAATTTCAGGAATCGTCTAAAAATGGTCTAAAACGGATTTCCAAGAAGAACATTTTCAAAAATTTGCATTACTAAAATTTTGAAGCAATTGCAATAGCTTCATTATTTTCGAAAAGTAGCTAAAATATTGAGAATTACGTAAATCCCGTCAATTTTGATACTCGGAAACATACCTAATTGATCCCATGAATGAATGAGCAATGTTGGTCAACTATTGTCATCAAATTGAACTCGTATCTCATCATAATCATCTGCAGTCAAAACAGGAAATAAAATCTAGATTGAGAAGGAACGATATAGTTCTAATGACGTCGTTGGCAGTATCCGGAATTTCCTGCGAATGAACGCAGCAGGAGAGGCCGGCCAGAATACATTTCACGGCTCGAGTGACTGGAGTCAGGGAAGCGATTCGATTTCTGGACTTTCACTGAATTTGTAATGTTGAATTCCTGAAGTGTAGTACCTCCAAAGCAGACTGGCCCATATTATTCCCCTGTTGGTCAATTCTATTGCATCACATTGAAGTAATATGGCGTGTAGCTGTCAATCGGCTCACTTCACTTCGCTCAAATGTAAGCACGGCTTGTGCTGTAAGCAGCAGCGATATCAGGTGCTATTCAAGAGTTTTATAACCACAAAAGTTCCATTCTTGCAGTATGAGTGGATGAGCAAATTTTCAAAGAATAATTTTAACCGATTTTGTGGGTGATTATTCCGAATAGGTATACCATAATATATGTTACTATGTTTAAGATGGTAATTTCCACCAAAAACCTCAAAAAACACGTTTTTTTAAAGCGATTTTTGACTATAAATTTCCAATATTTGACCCCTTCGAATACTCCAAAAATTCTGGCCAATAAACTCATGAAACCAACTTTGAAACGGATTTCCATGAAGAACATTTTCAAAAAATTGCATTACTAAGATTTTGAAGCGGTTGCTATAGCTTCATTTTTCTCGAAAATTTTCTGGAACGAGACTTATGTAGTAAGCCTACCTAGCAAAATAACGTCTCATCGATAGTAAAAATGAAATGAGGTGAACAGGTGTTCATTTCGTCTGTGTGGGCCAGAAAACAACAAACTCATGATATCACTGTTATTATGCCCAACCAGGGAGAATAGAATGAACTATTATCAATTATATTCTCAGTGAGAATAGGATAAACTAATTATTCATTATATTCTCACCGGTTACAACTAGCGGCCCACAGTGGCTCGGCAAGGGGTTTCCCGGACAAACATTTACGACCTCCTCCATTCTAACATGGAAATTTCACGCTGATTCCAAATACACCATAAATATGTTTCTATTGGCTATAATAAGTTATCAGTGTGATATCTTTGAAAACCAAGAAAATTGACGTTTTCGACAAATGGAACCGCCAATAATATTTTCTGAAGATTCTGCGTCGAATGAGACCAATGACAGCTCACCAACACCGTATAGCCATTAGTTTTTGCGATTTTTCGGTTTCATGAAAGTTAACCACGTTTTGCTGAAAAAGTCGTGAACACAAGAAGTTTCCGTCAGGAAACTTTGAAAAATTGCCAAAAAAAAAGGTCCTGGAAATATCCTGGAACAAGAGCGAAAAGTATTTCAACATACTGACATTCGTAAGAATGTGAAATGGGGTTCAGATCCTGAAATGCCATTAATTTTCTACTGAATGTCTTTGGACGACATTCAAGTTTATAAAAACATCTACACCTTTCAGTGCAATTTGTACATTCAAAGTTGAATGTTGAATACATGTATCGAGAGAAAAATTTAATTTATTTTAACGATAGACATAACTAGAGACTTACGTATTATAACTATATTATTAAGACTAAAACAACACTATTCAGACTAAAATAATTTATGTAATATATATGGATAATATATATGGATAATTAAAGCCAAATAAAAAAGAAAATGAAATGTTTGTTGGGTGGTTCCATTGATCAAAAACGTGAATTTTTTTAAAGGTTTTTTAAGATATCGACAATTAGATAATTTAGGCAAATGTACATAATGAATAAGCTAAATGAATCAGCGTGAAATTTCCTGTAGGAATAGAGAGACCATATTTTTGTTCGGAAAACCCCTATTTTGAGCCAATGTGCGGTGGTGCAGGTTCAACTCGAATATTGTAGCTGTGCAGAACCTTCCGCGGTCACTCTTGTCGACAATTTCTTGATGAGAGTGTTTGCAGAAGGTTCAGAGCAGCTAAAATATTCAAGTTGAACCTGCACCTCCGCTAGTTGGAACAGACATGTTCATTTGCGTTTTTGGGCATTTCAAGGCTTTCATCGGGCATTTCAAGGCATCATCGGGGCATTTCAAGGGGTTTTCGGGCATTTCAAGGGGTTTTCGGGCATTTCAAGGCTGCCAACCGAAAAAATGAGGTCAACAATAGATTCTTCGGAAAATTTTAAATCGACTAGGAGGTATAACTCATTTTTCCCAAATACTTCATTGTATGTGTTGAGTTGACAGATTCGATTTACGAAACTCGGAATTAGGTAGTTTGTCATCCTCTGCATTATAGTGTATGCTGATTAGGTACCTTCTTTAAAGTCGGTGTTTCTCAATTGCTTAAGCCATGTAATCCAAAGCCAGATAGATTTTTGGAAAACTTGAACATCGATCATCCAGGTTTTAAGCATAACTTACTTCTCCTGGTGTGATTCTGGTTTTTTCGAAAACACGCGTTGATGTAATACAACCAGATTCGCATTTCCAAGACACAACCGCAATGATGCAAGGGTCAGGGAGTCAGAGTTTTGACTCGGAAATTATTCCATCCGAATCAACAATCACTCATGGAGGTTATGAAGACAAATTGGATATACCTAGAAGGGTCCACCCACTAGAACCCCGGCATTCTATTGTTGAAATGCGATTCCTCCTCGTAGTTACACAACAATACTTAAACACTGGCATCCCTGTTTTGTGGTGACGTGAAACTGACGTGGCACTGACAGTTACCAATAAATACCTACCATGAGTTTGAGATAATCCGAGTCTTTTAAAGAAATCTTCCCCGATTTCGGTATATTTTCACACAATATATTATCTCGGGCACCATTGCGGAATTTGATAGCATTGTCCAAAAAAAATCAAGTCATGTACCTACCCATGAAAATAATCAACTTAGTGAAGCCCAATGGGTAAAACAACTACATACGTGTTATAACGTGATCAGGGCTGGCTGTTATGGATGCAGCTGTGCACCTGCACTAATGTTTGCCTAGGGCGGTGAAAAATTAATTTGTGGACTGTAATTTTTAAGCGTGTACCTAGTTCGAAACTGAGAGAGGAAATAGAAAGTAAAACTGGACGCCATAACACAGAGGTTTATTAAGTAAATACCATGGCGGATTCTATGGCGCATGTTTGACAAGAGGAATCACATCGATCTGAGTATCATTCAGATAGCCTATCTCACCTATCTAACAGTGGCCACTGGAACTTTTAGGAAATATAAGTTGATGTATGAGACTATTATATAATATTATGATCAGAACAAAATTGTGACGCCTGAATGTTCCTGGAGGTGGATGGATCCCAGTGCCACAGAAGGTTGAGGGTGCTGTAGTTGAGAGGCCCAAAACGTTGACTGACCACAGAATATGGATTTGTGGTAGGTACTTACTGGTGGTGCAAACCTTGACACTGAGTGGGTACCAAGGGGCTGGTGTAGGATGATAGCCAGTCCAAGTGGTGTTGACCAAGGGTAGCCATAAAATCCGGAATCCGACTTCTCCCAGTAGTTTTCCGTAAACCTGATAGCGTACCTATCGATTTCTATGCGGAACTTGAAGTGATTTCACTGGAAAAAAAGTGGATGTCACCGGATAACTCCAAGCAAAAATTGTAGAGTGGTTTGAAAACGTGCGTAATGGGCGCCAGCATAAAGAGAACCGCTCAAAAACGAAGGTCCTATGACGTCACTGCAACTTGTTCAGAACTTTTAGAGCAGAACTCTTCACCAACATCAAGAATGTACACTTCTAGCAAACATCCTAATTAGAAAATGACATCTAATCATTTCACAAAATGTTTATAAATAAAACGCAGTAGTTTAAATTTTAAACAATGGAAAAGTTCAACTAAACACAGCAGTTGGCATGAGTGCATAAATTAATGTTTTTTCGCATCCAGCAGTTAGACTGGCAGCAATGGTAAGTCCTACCTGGCGTTTGGTGTTCTGCGCATTGTTTACTTATGAGATCAAGATGGAACAACCAAACGAACGGGTTGGAGGACAAACGGAATATTTTTCTCTACTTGATAGGTTTTATGGTAGAAAATGGATTATTGCAGGAAGATTTGATTGTTAGAAGATGTTGCAGGAAATGGAAGTGTAGGAAGTTGTTGAATACGGATAAGTGCAATGACGGATGGATTGAGTGCGGTGGTTCTGGTATGACGATGCAACAGGTTGCGAATTTTGAGTAAGTCTGAACACGTGTCATAACTAACTAAATAAATAGGTAGAACGTAGGTATGGATAGTAGTGTAGGTAGGTAACACAAAAAATATCATGATTATATCAGTATATCACTTTTTACTTATCACTGGCGAGCCTACTGAAAATGTTTCATTCTCAAAACTTGCTTCACAACTTGGCAAGGCGGATTATCTCGAAAGTTCATCAACCAACTCCCTCATCCAGCGGGGTTTTGCCTCACCAACACGTAACTAGTTGGTTGAACTCCTCTCCTAATTAATACAGCGTATTTACCTTAGTAGTTTATCAACGCCTAATTACTTAAATATACAGGATAAGACGAGATTGGGTTCAGAGGAATAAACCTTAAGAGATGATTTCCAGAGATAAGTTCAGTCAATAGCCAGTAAGCAGAACATTTTTTTCTGTTCTGAAATAACTGATTGGATGAGGATCATGCATCCAAGGTCAATGAAATTCTAGGGTCTAACACGCACAAAATCTTAACATTTCATCGAATTCAGAGTTATATTGCGAGGATTTCCATCTTTCTAAAATTTCTACAGTTCCCTCTTGATTTATTCACTCTGGTGAAGGCAGCTCTGGGTCCATCCGCCCGTTTTATAGCCACATAATCGGTTTATTGACGGAATGAATGAATAGTCATTCATATTATTTGTCTTTGAACCTCTAAGAATAGCGTTTTCTTGACCTCTCTTACGGTCTCGAGGAAGGATAACCGAAACGATCTCGAGTGACCAAGAGAATCCTTCCTGCAGATCCCATCGATCTCACCTCCTCCAGGATGAAGGCCTCCGGTGAATTGAGCTGAGAAAGCCCATTCGAAATGTCTGAGATAATCTTCAGTTTGCTTTGGGAGCCTTCCGACACCTAAACGCGTTTTTTCCCACAGTTTTCTAATCTCGCTGGAAATCCTATACTGTCGGTACCTACGCAGTATCTCTTCGATCTTCAGAAGTGCGAGCCTGTCTAGCTTGGACATATCCATCCTTTGAAGCAAAACTGAGGGTTTTGTTGAGTTGTTAAGAGATTGATTGGAACCTTGGCAGAGCATCAACCTATTAAACAATGAAAAAAGATGTGAAATAAACTCGGAAGTTTCAGAGCCCAGAGGCTTTACCTACCATAAACTCAACACGATTGCGAATCGCAAATGAAGGAAGACCAAATCTCCATACATTATGACCAAAATCAGCTACATCCACTCTGATACTAGACTGACCAGTTTCTACTATTAGGTAACTGGGTTTCTATAGTATCCTTGAGCTAATTCAGTATGATATGATTCTCTTATTCATCGAATCAAGACAACTTTCGGACTCTTCTAGTCAACTTCCGGATAAAACAAGTGAGCCTAAAACATACATGTAGGCACTGAAATAATAGTGACTGTCTTGTGGTTACCCCGTACAATCCCTGAAAATTTCACCGAAATCGGTCTATAAGTAGTTCCGGAGATATGGCTATGAAACAAATTTTAAAATTGCGCATGCGCAGTGTATATTATGGAGTCAACCTCCAACTACCCTCCAAATTTGAACGAAATAGGTCAATTAAAAATTGAGATACCGGGGTTTCAGGAAATTCACGTTTGCGCATGCGTACACGCTACTAGTGGTCCGGTGGGGACGAAACTGATAGGGGACCGCCACGGGGCTTACCTGCACAACCTCTGAAAATTTCTGATCGGATCATAACTTCATACAGTTTTGCCTGGGACAAGGAATTAACTACAGACAGACAGACACGGAACCAAAATTATTCAGGAAGCTATGAAACGTGAAAAGCAAGTGGAAAAGCTTCCTGCTCTCGGAAAGTAGTGAGAAAGCAAAATTGAGCCTGAAATTGTCAAAAAATTCTATAAGAAGGTTGATATTGTATTCATAAATTAAACGTCTTCTTCGTCTCCATGAATTTCGACTCTCTCGTGCTATCCTTTTAAGAATGAGCGATGTTACGAAATAAATGAGACGTCATCTTTTTCCGGACGGGCCGCAGGATTGTTAAGATATTAATCTTTCAGGGAAGAGTCGCTTCGAGATGCCTCAATCCCGATTAAAAAGATTTAACACGGTCATAAATCCATTTGATTTTCTCCAGAGTGAATTATTGCGTGCGAACCCCATAAATTTGAACATAACGAAACTTAGAAAGTCGTTCAACATAATATCAAATAAATGGTGTAGAATTCCGTGCCAAAAAGGAATCATTCTTTATCAATCAGTCTTTATTTCGACCTCCTCTTACTGTAGTTAACTACTGAGGGAGGTCCACATCCTAAAAATAGTAAATCCTGTTGAAATGTTAACAAATAATTGTATGTTATTAAGCAGCCCGTTTTTTTACTCAGTATCTAATTGGCATGTACGCCCTATCACTCTCCAGGTAGTAATTAAAAGTTGACGTTCCCGATATGCTTGATTTATGGTTCCAATTGGTCGAAAATGTGAATCTCGTCCACCGAAACACTAATGAGGCTGACTAATGTCACTGATGAGGCTGATGATGAAAAGCGAAACTAGTCGGACAGCACTAATTTGAAGAGGCCAACGCATTTTTCTTCACCCTCAAACCATCCTCAAACCTTCATACATAAATCCTGTTGATTTCCATCATCCTAAAATACCTAGTAAATTTTCTAAAGAGGAATTGGAAGACTATCTGTTGAATAAAGAATCATGTGCCTCCCTATATGATTTTGGACTTTTTTCGTAAAGAAAACTAGGTATCTACTTCGTGTAGGTATTTTTTTTTTTTTTTTTGTTCATTAGCATTATTATATTATTGTTATTTTGTTTTAACTGCTATCGACGTTTCCACCTCTTTTGTTTATTCGTATAGAACATTATGCCAAATGTATTAACATTAACTAATAAATTATCATAATGTTTCAGAACGAGGAAGGCCCATGAGGGCGGCCCGGAGATATGTATTGGACACACCTGATATTCGGTGAGTTGAAATCATAATACGAATTTTCGAAACGATAATAACGTAGAAAGGTATAAACTTACTCCATAAATTGTCAAGGATGGATAGGTTAAATCTGATGGTAAGTAGGGGAAACTGGGGAGACTTGACCCTCCCTCATTTTCTCAGCTCCTGATCCT
>JAEMON010000014.1:10315768-10328809 GCA_030264115.1 Lygus lineolaris | reverse complement strand
TTCGCTAATTGAGGATACCATCAAAAAGAGCAATAAATTTCCCATCATACGGCCATTTTCAAACCCGTATCTAGTTAGCTGGCTGAGAAAATTTAGAAATTAGGTGACAAAAATGTGAGCATGCAACGCTAAAACGGTTAGAGTTATCCGTTTGGCTTCCTCACTACCGAAGGTAAATAGGAAGCTATGTATTCGTGCAAGAAACGGAACAAATTTTTGTCCTCCAAAATCGAAATTTCCACTTGCTTTTTACGTTTCAGAGCTTTCTGAACAATTTTGGTTCCGTGTCTGTCTGTCTGTCTGTCTGTCGGTGGCCAATTCCTTGTCCCATTCGAAACTATATGAAAATGTGTTCCGAATTTGATGAAATTTTCAGGGATTGCCTGTCAATGGCATCGCCATCGGACCACTAGTAGCGTGAGCGCATGCGCAAACGTGAATTTCCTGAAACCCGTGGATCTCAGTTCCTAATTGACCTATTTCGCTCAAATTTGCCGGGTAGTTGTGGACTGACTCCAAGACAATAACCTATGAATTTCGTCACGATTGGTTCAGTAATAGCTACTGCGCAAGCGCAAACTTGAAATTTGTTGCCTAAGGCGTATCTCCGGAACTACTCGACTAATTTCGGTGAAATTTTCAGGGATTGTCTGAGGTAGCACCTACTCAGTTCCCTATTAATTTAATATCCATCGGACCATTAGTAGCGTGTGCTCATGCGCGCACGTAAATTTCCTGAAACTACGATTTCTCAGTTAGTGATGGACGGATTTCGCTCAATTTCGGAGGGTAGTTGTGGGCTGACTCAAACATAATCACCGATGAATTTTGCCAAAATTGAAATTTATTGTCATAGGCATGCTCCTAACTCCGAAACTATTCTACCAATTTCGTTGAAAGGTTCACTAACCGATTCTATACGTCCATCTTACAAAGTGAGGAAGCTTTACTGCCCACCCAACTTGGCAGACGTTTTTGAACTTATTGGTCTTAAGCTATGATAATGTTATAGTGAGAGTTCCTATAAACTCTTCGGTAGCCGAGATTGATTAATTTTTGAAGAAATTTTGGGCTCGCTCCTTCGGCCCCTTAATGCAATTCAGCAAAAAATTATGAGTTGGGTTCTTTCACCTCCCGAAATTTGGTTCACATGAGGACTCTTTCATGTGTTCTGTTGAAGTGCACAACTTCAGTCTCTCTTGTCTTGTACCAGGTAGCAATACGCATAACTTCTACAATTTATAACCGATTCCATTTCTTATTTCTCAGGGATTGTTATTTTTATGGGACTGGAGGAGGTTATTTACTTAAATTTCTTCATGACCGGAAAAGTTTCTGAATATACATCCAATTTGGATGAAATTTTCGGGGGGTGTTATAGTGTTAGCTGTGTAGACGGTCCCCTATGTATTTTATAGCTCTCGGTAGTGAGAGAGGTGGGTAGATATTCCAATCCTTTCGAGAAAAAAGATTTTCACATTACTAATTTCTTGGTTGGAGTCACGTGGAAAGCACTAATGGCGTGGTTGCATGTTCTTACTGGTATTAGGTAGGTGGCAGTTGGTTGATGAGATCTTACAAATCTGGTATAATGGGTAGGTACCAAACTAACGTTAACGAAAAGTTTATATTGTTTATTTAAACCGTACCTATCCTTATGCAATCATAAATATAAAATCAGCAACTAATAAACTCTCTCCAACAGAGTTGCAGAGAATCGAAAAATTCGGATACAATCAATTTTGTTTGAGAGGCCGTTGATCCAAATTAAAACAGAACATAAAAGTTCCATTCATGCAGCATGAGTTGATGAGCGAATTTTCAAAGAATAATTCTAAACGATTTTGTGGGTGATTCTCATAGGTAATTTCACGCTGATTCCGAATATACCGTATGTTCCTATGTTTAGGATGGTATCTCACACCAAAAACCTAAAAAAAACACGTTTTTTAGCGATTTTTGAAACTAAATTTTCAAAATTTTACCCCTGAGAGTACTCCAAAAATTCTGGGCAACGAACTCATCCTTATGGAATGGAATGGTCCTGGAATGACACATATAAATATAAAAGTATTAATTTTCAGGAATCGTTTTAGAATGGTCTGAAACGAATTTCCATGAAGAAAATTTTCAAAAATTTGCATGACAAAAATTTTGAAGCCATTGCAATAGCTTCATTTTCTTCGAAAAATCGCTAAAACTTGATTCTACGTATAAAATCAGCACGTTTAATACCAATCCCCTCCTTTCAACAGAGTTGATGAGAATCTAAAAAAAATTGTTATTGATGACAGAAGGTACCTAGCGTTAGTGTTATCATGATCTAGTAGAAATGTCCGTACGTTGGTGGTGGCACTTTAATGATTATCTTTGTGATTAGATACATATTTCGTTACTCATGTGTTAGTAGGTAACCATAATTGAAAAGTTCATTGACATCCTAATTGTGCTGATATTTTCCTTTATTTTATGAATTCTTCATGGTGCATTTTGGTGTTTGTCGAAAATATTACATAGCTACTCAGATCTTGATTCAAATCAGGCTAGAAAAATTTTGCTTGGTAGGCACTTACTGAGCCAAAACTCCTTACTTAGGTATAGGTACTAACGGTACAACCTGACACGTACTACCATGACTTATGTTTGGTAAATCAGTTCGATCTTGATCAATAAGTACCCTTAAGTAACTCGCACCTACCTACTCGTGATTCAGTTCTAACCTGTCTATTCCAAACAGACACTTCAATATCAGACACAAAAAAATATCATTCTAAAAAAATACTATCTAAGAAATAATAAGTAAGATTCCCACATGATTTCATGTCATTTCATTTACCTCGTTTTTCAAATCAGGTCTAGTATATATTTCGAGCGTATTATAAGCTTATTCAAATGTTGCCAACTTATCGTATCTCCTCTATGTCAAGGAGCTTTTGCTTCAACTTCTCTACAGTTTAAATCGTAATATAATATGTAAATTCCTCCTGTCAGTTTTGTATAAATTGTATAAAAATACCATAACTACTTAGTACATAATTAAACAGGTATACCTAATACGCCGAATGCATTGAACAAAATATATATTATGTATATAGATCAATTCGCTGGTATCACCTACTAAGTAAATAATTATAAATATGTTAATCCTGACAATTCTAGTCGTGAAGAAATGAAATGGGAAAAACGCTGATATATTTCGAATGCGCAGGTGAGGTGACTGACATCAAGTTCCTGTGTTTGAACGGCACTGTTTTCGATCAAGAGACGCGGGTCTGCGAACGGATAGACGAAGTTGACTGTTCCAAATCAGAAGATTTCTTCAACCTCAATCTCGAGCTTTACGGCAACCAGGCTGGAGGGTAATTTCGATTTTTCTCACCACGGAACTAATAATAAGTAATGGTCGTTTTATTCTATTAAGAGTGTTCAAAAAAGGGGCAATTTGTGGGGTAGTATTTCTGTTGTGAACGTTGAGTTCGACCCCTCAGTAGAAAGGAGAGACAAATAATCGGTGATTGACGGCCGAGGTCTTTTAGCGGTGAGACATCCATCAGATTTCGCTGTTAGGGGGTTCGAAGCCCCTCGAAGTACCATAATTTTTTTTTACTATATCCCGGCCACAACAGTCTATCTAGTTGCTATCTGGTGATTGGAAGGGGGCAAAACCTTGGCACTCAAAAATACGTAGACTTCACTTATCAAGGGGTGGGGAATTCTCATTCTGCAGCTCAAGGCTTAACATTTTTCGAATTTACCTATTACGAACGTAGGTATTTTAAAGCTAACATGGGGACTAGGGTCCTAAAAATCTAAGTCTTAATAAAAATTAAAAAAATATAATTCCCCCAGGATATAAAAGTACAAAAATCCTGGGTAAAAAGGAAAAAAAAACAGTCCAGATTGGACATTAGGTTGGAACGAATAATCTCTATTTGCTCGTCTTTCACAGAGTGTTCATAATCCGAAGGATGATTGCGTTCACTGGCCAGCCAGTTTTCGAATTTATCAGGAGTGCTTTTATGCATCGTTGAGCAATGCTATACCATTTCCAAGTCAAATTAATCATTTTCCAAACCAAATGAATCCTTTTCCAAACTAAATTAATCTTTTTCCAAACCAAATGAATCTTTTTCCAAACCAAATTAAACTTTTTCCAAATCAAATTAATCCTTTCTCGAAAATTAGCCCAGTGAAAATGTTTGCTGTAGAATGTGAAGAATTAACGATTCTTCTGTCCGATATCTTCGGAGGCTCCCGAAGATGAGGCTTATGAGGCTAATGAGTATTCCCTCCTAATGCGTTTCTAATAAAGCTGTCGGGTGGAAGAATGGTGGGTATGGAAGAATACGCCGCATACAGTACCTGTTGAAATTCATGTTGAACTATGGATGTTGATAATTTTTCTGACGATGAATAATCATTAGCCTCATCAGCCTCATCTTCGGGAGCCTCCGAAGATATCGGACAGAAGAATCTTCAATTCCTCTCATTCTACAGCTAAAAACTTCTCACGTTTTTCTACAACGCCTGAAATTCGCAAAAATTTTCACTGGGCTAATTTTCGCGAAAGGATTAATTTGATTTGGAAAAAGTTTAATTTGGTTTGGCAAAAGTTTAATTTGGTTTGGAAAAACATTCTTTTGGTTTGGAAAAAGATTGATTCGGTTTGGAAAAGGATTAATTTGACTTGGAAATGCTATATATAAAGTTAAATTTTTGCTAAAAGTTGTTTATACTGGTTGCACTGCATGACTGGTGACTTCCTATATTCTACCCTTCGTAATTACCTACCTATGGTGAGCAGGATCCAGCCTGAAGAGGAGTTCTTCTGTGAAGACTGCAGCACGGAGGAGGATGACTACGACCTGTCATCAGAAGTGACCACTCGGTCGTTGAGTACAACTACGACAACCACAACGACGACGACGACGACGACTACAGCTCGCCCGACGACTACTGTCACTACGACAGCAGCTCCAGCCAAGCAAAAAGTAGGCCCGCAATACGCGGACGACGATCCGGAGACCATAGCTGCCCTACTCGCTCTGCACAACGCCTTCTCGCAATCTGTACAAAACCCTAAGGTGCGGGCATTTCAGTGTACCTACCACAGTAACAGATACTACAGCGACATTCTTTATAAAACATGAGTCGCTTAATTCAAACCTAGGCACAATAATTTTCAAAAAACGCATAAATTTTGATTGAGAAACTTAAACTGATTGCGCACAAGTCCGCAACACAGTGAGACATTTTC
Source organism: Lygus lineolaris (assembly GCA_030264115.1). NCBI lineage: Eukaryota > Metazoa > Arthropoda > Insecta > Hemiptera > Miridae > Lygus > Lygus lineolaris. The sequence goes on along the minus strand of JAEMON010000014.1, from coordinate 10,323,552 downwards.
ATGTCGCTCCGCAAGCTGAGCTCTATTTTTGACTACTCCATTGTGGAATCCGATGACCCTAATGGAGTCTGGTGACACTCTAATGGTGACGCAAGGTTGGAGTCAGACGACGCCAAGTTGGAGTTGTAACAATAACGTTAACTTTTCGCCGTTGTGATCCAATTCGAATGTCTTGTGTACCAAATTAAAGACATAAAAATTCCACGAAAAAGCCACTAAATATGACTGCATAAATACTGAAACATAATTTATAGCACATACCTAGTCAGTTCTGAGCACTTGCTATTAATAATACGTCAGGTACGTCATTTGGAAAGTCATTTAACTTCAGAAAACCCCCACATTAAGCCACGTTGTTCGACTGTTCAATCAGTTTGACGAAAGTGAGATGAGGGTAGATAGTTTTTCTTCATGAGACTTTCAAGCCTCTCTTTGCCTGCTATCCCATCTTATCAATTTATATCATACAGATGGAGTTGGTAGGTACCCACTACGCCCTGCTAGGAGAAGACTCCCGTTTGTTCAATACCTACAGGTATATTGGTTTTTCGTTGTTGATCGGATAGGTAGGTATCACAGAAAATCCATAGTGATTCTATCAATATCAACCCATTGCCTTCCTTTTCTACAAGTTAAGGTTTTCCAGGTAAAACCACCACCTCCCCGAGTAATCAACAACGCATTTGCCAGTCTGACGCCCTCCACTCCAAAGCCCAACTACTACGGACGCCCGCAGGTCACTCAGTTACCACCCAGACAAGACGCCTACGATGAAGTCGACGCAGAAGACCAGAGGCTCCTCCAAGAAGACCACCGCATCCACCAGGATGATTTCAGGATTCGACAGGACGCCCACAGGATCCATCAAGAAGATCAAAGGATACGGCAGGTCAATGCTTGAGAAATATAGATTCCTAGTTAACACATTGAGTGCAGAGGGGCACTTAAGCGCCCCTCCGAGTCTTTACTCCCAGCTGGAGGGCACTTAAGCGCACGTCTCCCTCCCCACATGTCCCTGAGGAGAGAGTTGTAGTTTTCCGCCCAATCACTGGGAAGCCTCTTTCTCTTAACGATCTATTCAGTAGGACCCTGGCTGTCACCCAGTACAAACAGGGGCTCACGCCAAATTGTGAACTACAAAATACGAGTATTTTTACGAGTGAGACCATTTTTATCATTTTTTGGTTCAGGGTGGTAGGGTTGACACAATTTGGGCTCCAGCACTGAAGGTGTTAAAGTACAGTTTCAGCATAAAATTTCTTCAAATAGGTACTCTGTACACTGATTCAGAACGTATCCTCAGGAGTAGTTATCTGTATGTTTTACTGTTAGGATGACCAGAGGGTTCGCCAGGATGACCAGAGGGTACGCCAGGATGACCAGAGGGTACGCCACGAAGATCAAAGGATTCGACAAGAAGAAAACCGATACGCCCCACTGGGGGGTCACGGCGCGCTCACGGCATCTGTCAAAGAGAGGCACAAGACCAATTTCTACCAGGTCACCACACCGGCCAACTTGAAGTCGAATTATCACCATTTCCAGGTTGGTTGATCCTCTCAATTAACAATTTTGTTATCTACCCTTACCACTCCAATACTTTCCCTCAATACTGTAAATTGACGATTCTCCCTAACAAAACAGAAAAAACTGACGCATGAAAAGCCGCGTATGAGTACCTACATGAATATATTAGTCAGTCCATCCCCAACCTATCTAGGCTTTCAAATGGGCATCACTAGAAGCAATAAATAATCACCTATTCTAACTACCTTCTATTAGTCTCGGACCAACCCTCAAGATCCCCCAAAACATAGTTTAATTTGAAGTGGTCGAGATCGTCATACATTGGTATCATACATTGGTTCTATTAGAATCTCCAACCTATCTAGGTTTTTCAAGTAGGTACGTGTTTCAGACTGATGATTGGTCGATAGCTAGAAACACGAACGCAAACCTCGATCAAAACGGCTTACTACACAGTACTGCCGGGAGAAGGAAAAACAGCATATATGTCTGAAATTCTGCCCGTCCGAAAAAGCCTCACTTTTTTTTTGAGCTTAGCGGATTTTGAGCTTACTACTCCATTATTCGACTCCAGTATATAGTTACAAGTCTAGATTTTCTATCGCTGGTTAAGTTACATCCTATCGATCGTGCTGATGTCGATTAAATACAAAAAACATCGATTTTCCTTCGATTAATCGTAGTGTAGCGTTTTTTCCTAATTAATAACCAAAATCTCTCTCTACCGTTGGGAGGAAAAACCACTTGAGCTGTTATTCTCCTCCACATAGTTTGAAAATAAAACGAGCTTATATTCGGAAAAAACACTTTAATCCAGCTATTTGTAGTTCAAACACCTTCTCAAATTAAAAAAAGAGCTCATATTAAGTTTTTAGTGAGGTTGTTTATAAGAAAACCGACTTGGCCAAAGCGCAGAACGGCGGAGCATCGAATACCAAGTTCGAACGATTTAGAGGAAAAACATCTTTTGTAGGTAAAGATGAGTGGTTTTTCCTCCACATTATATTACGAAAGACCGGGCCAATGCGTGCAAACCTTCAAATGTAAGCTCTTTTCCCTCCAACCTGAGTACATTTTCAAATAAGTCTAGATATTTAATTACATCTTCATAGGGTCAATAACGTAGAAATTAGCATTCGGAGCCACTTGGCTGATCCGGAGCCTAGGCATCGTCAACTACAAGTACTGTAGAGTCTAGATACTCAATTCCATCTTCATAGGGTGAATAGCGTAGAAACATTCAGTCTAGCTTTGGTTGACGCGAGTCAAATCCCATTTCCAATCCAAATTTCGTAAGCAATGAAATGCTTGCATACGAGTCTGCAACACATTGGGACATTTTAGGTCTTTAAAGAAGGGATTCAGGGGCCTTCGAACAATGCCCCTGTTAAATGTTCGTTAAATGCCAACTGAAGATGCAGCTTTATTATGTTCTTATATGTTTATTGGATACCGAAACTACGTGTATCCCTAGTGTATAATTGTGAGGATTTTATAATACTTTTCGAGTTCACGTGCCAACAGAGAATCTTCTCTTGACGGAGTCGAAATTCACATATTAGTAAACAAACTGACGGAATGTTACATGCTCTACAAAGAAGGGGTTCAATGTGCATACAAATGAACATCATGGTATTTAGGGATAAATTGAGAGCTTTCCAACGAGTGGTGTACGATTTTTGTGCGATGAAAATTGCTGAAGTCACTTTTCCCTAGCTACATATTGGTTGTAAGTGAAAATCATCACAATTATTTTGTAACAAATTTGGTAACGCTTTTCGAGTTATGTGCCAGAGCAAAGACATAAAATGTCAAAAGCTTAGGTAACTGATTCTCATGGAGTAGTTTCTTCCTTCTCCTTCCCAAAGGCCCGCATCTCGACGAAATAAGATGAGCTTCTAGTTGAACTAGTTTCACCGAATTTTTGGGTTTGTTCAAATTTTTCACTTGTGCCGTTTTTCCTCCTCACGACAGAGTAGGACTTACCAACCTACTGTTATTTACCAAGGGTTTTGAGTTCGTGTTTCTATCAATCGAACCGTTATTAGTCAGAAACACGAACTTGAAAAATCTAGATAGGTTTAGTCAAAGGTTGGAGATAGACAGAATCTGAATAGTAATATTTATTGATCGAGAATGAACAAACTGTTATTGATTGCCTACTTCTGTGCCGTTTGTCTTTCCGGTAGGTAACCTAAATATACAGGCTTTTCAAGTTCTTGTTTCTGACTAATGATTGATGAGCCTTGCGTCAATGATTCTGAAGACGGTTAATTATAATAGTCAGATTAATCAAAAAGTAAATGATCAAGAATCAAGCATTTTTTGTTATCAATAATAGGCGCAGTTTTGCAAAAGGGTACGAATGCAAAAAAGTACATTTTCAGGAATCGAAAAAACGGTTAGGCTCTTTGCATAGGAAGTTATGAAAAAATAATTGTTTGCTAAATTGTTTTCTGTATTGAGAGATTATATTAATGTATCAAAATGACGCAATTACGACTAAAAGTGGGGAGGTTTTTCAAAACGGTACAAATATGGTTTTTTCTGTTTTCACCCCAAAACAAGAAATATTCTGTTAATGCAATGATTCAATTTAAACTTGACAACACAATTTGAACTTTAACTTAAATTGACAATTTGGTTTTAATGTGACATTCATTTAAATTTAATTTATTGCAAGAGTTGGACAGGTATGTAATTTATACTCATGAATCGAGACGTTAGGGCATTTTTATTTTTTTAATCAAGTGAACAATATGTAAATACTTTCAAACAGCATTTTTCGCACTCAATTTTGCTGAAATATCATAAGATAATCCGAGATTTCCGAGGTTACCGAGATAGATACATACGTATAGGTTTCGGAGATTTCTCTCAAGGATTTGTACCGTTTTGGAAAACAGCTCGAACTTTTCACAGCTTTTCAGGCTGAATATGTAGGACCGTTTTGACAAAAACGTGACCATTCGATTCCTCGTGAAAATTTACATAGTAATCGATATCAAAGTCGAATTTTGTCCATTTTGGCGCTTGTACCCTTTTGCAAAAACGCGCCTCAATTATTATTCACTCCGAAAAACTCGTTTTATTTGGAAACGATCAAAATGAAAGAAAGACAATCGTCATCAATCACAAAAACAAAAATATAGGCTAGGTTATTTTTCGACTTGTTAATTGTATAGTATTTTCGTAATTTTACAAGAAGGAATTGTGAATATAGGAAACCTTGAACCCAAGTAATATAGGAACCTTGAAAACAAGGAACTAATGATACACGTTTTCACTGTATACTATGTCTGTCACTTAGTAACATTCGATTGGGAAACGTAATTTACAAGTTACCTACAATAACATAATAATTATTTTGAATTACCTACCGTAGGTAAAAACAATGTTTTACAACAACTTCAACATGTAAATGTGTAAAACAATGTCCCTGTTCACGGAAAATAACAACTTCTTAGTTTACGACCTCATATTTAAACGATTAATATAAACGTCTAACATTTTGGCTGTTCCTAATAATGATAATTTTTGCAGAGCGGCGATTCTACCTTTTTGCACAGTTTCGACACGGGAAAACAGTACAACTACCAATATTTTCACCCAAGAAAAGTACCAGGTAAATGTAGTTCCAGCAAGGCGTTCGTTTAATTTATTCATTTTATGAAAGGTTCAAATAAAAGTGAAAATGAAGGACGTAATCCTGTGTTATCATGTTAAGCAGAACCCACTGCTAAAGCATCGGTGTCCATCGTCACCTCTACATCTACATCGACCAGTGTACGTGCAGTAAAGCCCAACGTGACCGCGCACCCGCACGACGATCCACCAGTGCACATCCCAACAGCGCCCGACGACTTCCCAACGGGCTACGACGACTACCCGGACGACTCCATTGACGACGCGTTCTTCAGGGACGTCCCCAAAATCAGGACGAAGAGGACGGCTGCAGAACCGAGGCATGCAAACCATAAGTAAGTTGTAGCCAAAATCATAGCATAGCAGTGGTGGCTGGTGGAGACGAGCAAGGTAGGCACTGCCTATAGTAACCTACAGTCTGTCCAAACCCAGAGAGGTTGTGGAGTTAAAGGGACAAATCAGGTAAAAATGCCACTATGTGGCAACATAGCGCGTCGACAGGTCATTAACGACCCTACTTCTACTAAACTGGCTGACCTTAGGGCTCTTTCCGAGACTAGAGATTAGAGGGGCTCTGGAGCTCAACGTTGCCAAGAAGTTCAGGGACTCCAGGTAGTCCAGAGCCGCTCTGGGTTTGGACAGACTGCAGTATATTACAATTTAATTGGGGATGTGGATTTAGAGAACGAAATGAACTACACGAAGTCTGAGTTGAAACTGATTATAATGATACTAGAACAAGTAAGTACAGGTATGACAAACGGATCAAAACGTAGGTAGGTACCTATCACATACCATAAGCTAACGTTTAGAAAATATTCAGAAATGAAATATCTTTTTGGAAAATTATTTTGAAATTTAAAGGAAACGACGGCTATTATTATCACGTACTCCATATTCGACCATTTCTTTCTGGCAATACAATTACTTACTAGGTACCTACTCCAAATTACATATTGCAACTGATACACCATCCTACTCCTGACGTACATGGTGTTGCATTTTACTAAACACAGGACTCTATTGTGGAAAATGCCAAACTGAGTTTTCTATTAAAAAAAAAAAAAAGAACTGAAGCTATGAGCAAACTTACTCCATTTTGGTAAAACAAGGACCTATGGGATCAGAAGACCCTATTTTACTGCACTCCTTTGATTGTTGTCTACCTCCCAATAACCTACGAAAGACACCACCGATGTGGGAGCTCGCATTCGTACATAAGTACTTAACTTAGTAAGTACTTCACATATATACACACCTCAAAAGAATTAAGGGATCACTGAATCAGGTGATCACAGGTTTTTAAATTTTCATATTTCTGCCAGGTTTAATATTTTTAACTTTTATTTACGTTCTAAATAAACACATTTCTTAGATGAGAAACAATATTTCCAAAGTGTACAGTGAAAGTGAGACTGAAAAAATGATGAAAACGGTCGAAACCGGAATGAAAAATAGAGAAAAACTGGAAACAAAAATGTCTAAAACGTATTAATTTTCCGCAACTGCACGGTCTTCAGTACTTCAGGGTTGCTACGGAAGCGGAATCCCAAAATTCCCAGACTTTCCCAGGTTTTCCAGACCACAAAAGTGATTTTTCCCTGACCTTTTCCTATGCTCAAAAGCCCCCTCCCACAGAAAATAGTGAACCTGTACCTTGAAAATTTCACCGAAATAGGTGGAGTCGTTCTGGAGTTATGGCAATGAAAACTCATTTAATGTTTGCCCATGCGCAGTAGCTACTACTGATCCAGTCGTGACAAAATTAATAGGTAATTGTCTTGGAGTCAGCCCCCAACTATACTCCAAATTTGAGCGGAATCGGTCTATTAGAAACTAAGGAATAAGTTTCAGGAATTTCACGTTTGCGCATTCGTACACGCTACTAGTGGTCCGACGGCGATGAAATCAATAGGGGACCGTCAAGGGGCTAACCCGCTCAATCCTTGAAAATTCCATAAAAATCGGACTATAAGGTCATTTAGTTTTGCTTGGGACAAGGAATTTGAACCCTTGCAGTACTTCAAAAATTCTGGACAATGAACTCAGCCTTTCTTTTGTTATTATTGACATTTTAATTTTTTGACATTTTCATGTCTTTGCTGTGGCACACAACCAAAATTATGTTATGTTACGTAACGTTACGTAACGTGACATTGTACAACAACCGTCCAGTTCTAACCATTTCCGCTTACAACCGAGTCGTTCTGATATGGTATGTGGGCCGTTGAGGGACTTCTGTACACCTTCTTGACAAATCGAGAGGTCCAGATCAGCTGAGTGGCTCCTAAAGCTAATTTCTCTCCCATTAGCCCTACAAAGTTGAAATTCGGTATGCAGCCTCCTTGAGACTCCTTCTTGACAATTCGTGAGGTTCAGATCAGCTGAGTGGCTCTTAAGCAAAGGAGAAAGTTGAAAGGGAAAGAAAGACATGAAAATGTCCCAATGCATTGCAGACTTGTATGCAAGCGTTTTCTGGATCTGGATTCAGCTGATTCGAAAATGGAGCTCCTAGATCAGCTGGTCAGCTAGACGCAAAAACATTCCTCAATATTTGGGGGGTTTTCTGTTATTATTAACATTTTAAAAATTTTTTGGATTTTTTTCTCGTT
>JAEMON010000014.1:10250408-10265589 GCA_030264115.1 Lygus lineolaris | reverse complement strand
AAATATATGAACTATTTTTTCAAAAAATCAATGTTTCATCAGCAAACATTAATCACCATTCGAGTCAGCTTGAAAAATCCTCCAGTCATGGTGAGGTCGTAAACACTCTAAAATACCTACTCGATTTCCTTGAAAACCCCCTGTTTTTTTCGCATTCAAACGCAATTTTCTCGCGCTTTTTTTCAGTGTGCTAAAACTCAAAATTAATACTCGTTGGAAAAAGCTCTTGAAGATGTTTTTCCTGTTGAGTGCTCAGCGCAATATTGGTGCACCTAATGGTTTAGAAACAAACGGATGAAACGAAAAGTCGAATTTCGGGAAATCCTCAAAATTTGTACTTTGCGCTGAGTTTTGAGCCTTGAAAATCAACTGTTAAATATAGTTAGCAGGAGTTTATAATAGGAAATAGTGTATAACGTTCTTTCCAATGTTATATTTATATTTAACTTAACACGGTAAGTTAAAGGAGTAATGGCTGTTTCAGTGATGTAAGGTGGAAGAAAACATTTGAAAGTGGAAAAACTCACGAAAACAAGTGGTGAAAAGAAGCTCTAATAGACACTTTTAGTTGGAAACTACCTGTAGGATCGATTCCTGATGTTTCTCAATACTTACCCTGTAGATGACTGATTCATCGAAATGACTCATTTTACTTAGGTACCTACTTAAATTTCTGTAAAATTAATTTTCTTCTCTGATTTTGGGGGATACGACAGGCCCCTGAGCTTCAAATCTGCCACCGATCTCGAAAACTTTCGGACCCGACCGATATTTCGAATCTGCCAGACGAGCGTCGGTGACAGACCTGAATCTGCCAGATTTCATCCCACTAACGGGCAGATGTGATCGGGCACAGATCGGGTGACAGATCTCAGGGCTGGAAGATCTGCAGATAAGTTTTTCGTGTTAAGGGGTGACGACCGATCTCATCTGTCAGTCCTGATCGTTAACGACGGGGTCGGCCGACCAAATCTGCCGCAGATGTCTGCTCGTGTATGGGTCGCTATTATCTTCTTCCCGAAACTTTGTCCGTGGATGGTTTCCCACCACCTCCTCCCCTGTGTGCCTTTCGTCACCCATTGCCACAGTTCAGTTCATTATCTGTACCCAAGACAGACCCCAGTCCAACAAAGTCCTGGGTGACCCCTGTCTTGCCAGTTTGTCTGCCCATTCGTTACCTTCTACTCCCGAATGCCCTGGAACCCACACCAAGGTAACTTTGTTCGTGACTGCTTCAGACGTATTTGGTTTCATTCGGTGCGTATTCTGGCCTAACAGCAACCTAATACGAATCATGACACGCTCTACTAAGCGAACTCGAACGAATTTTTTCACACAGCTCAAATTCTGAAGTTTAATGGGCTGGTATTGCGATCTCTAATTGTATTCGCGATGCCCTTTAAAATCAGCCTCCCCACATGGCAAAAAGACGGGAGGAGAGCTTTCAGACAGGCATACTCTTCCACAGATGAAGACGGCAACTGGCCAGAGAAATTTGAATGATCTTATCCCAAAAATATTAAATGCCCTACCTGCTACCCTCTCTTTCATCTTAAAAACAAAAAAAAAACGTGATACACAAAATGATAAAAGACTCCTCTTTCACCATAAAATACAGCCACTTTTTACCCGTTTTCACATAGCCCGCATGTGTTTTTTAACACGGAATCATGTTTTAGCGATGGATCCCCCGCCGAAAAGTGAGACTATAAAGTGAGATGAAAGTAGCGCCGAATGTTTACTCCAAAAATCCTAGCAACAGGCCAATTTGTATCACAAGCCCGTATTGTCTATTGCTTCTAAATAATTTGAACGAAACAAAACAAATTATTGTTTATTTTATTGATTACAATTTACATGGGTGTTTGTAAACGCTAAATCCTTGTCACTTGAGTTATCCGGCTTTGACGTTAAGGTCTACGTACACTGTCATTCAATCGAGTTTGTTGATCTCTAGTTCTTCCAGTTTCAACAGTGGGGTATCAGAGAGCTCTGCAAAGGAGTTCGCATCATTTAAGGAGTTCGTCGTGATCATTTCTATAATAGAGTGAGAGCAAGGAGCTAAAACATGATTCCATGTTTCTTACATTTTAGCAGTCAGGCTCAAAGCAATAACATCTGGGGTGGTGCAGGGGGGCGCGAAGCGCCGAGTTTTTCCTTCTGTTTTTTCTGATTCCTTCCGTCCTATACTGAAACTTCAGATGTAAGTTTAATTAAAACGAAATATTATTTACTGTGAAAACACGGTGTACTTCCACTTAGGTATATGCTTTATAATGGGGGGTAGTATTTTGTAAAATTCAAGAAGCAATGTACATTACTTTCTAAATTTTGGTAAATAAAAAAGTATTATAAAAAATAGAAACCTCATAGCACCGAACGCCCCCTCGACACGAATCGGTTTCGTTGGGCTTCTATTCGGCGCGTATTCTCTTCATTGTGGACTAGTAGTAGTTCTATATCAATGGGGGCGACTGAACTTCGTGGAACCACCGAACCTAATAGGAACCTCATGCATGTGAACGAACGAACGGCGGCAGGAAACGAATCGAATACAGACCGAATCGAATGAAACCGAATATGTGTGAAACAAGCCTTAGTTACTACAATACTTGAGAGGTTGGGGCTTCAGGCCTTGTATGTGGCCAAGAACATTAAATTTACATTAAAAAAATGTTAAGAGGACCCACCCTTTCCTCCGTCCCTCTTCAACCGATTTCAGTGTTTTTTGTCTTGTTTGGTTCCTTATATTCTCAATTTTCAATTAACATAGGGGTTTCCAGGTATCTGAAATACACGAATTTGTAGGTACTATGGAAGAAATGTCATAATTTTTTTTTTACTTGAGAGCTGTCTAGTGGCAGTTAAAATCAACATTTTGTAAAACCGCTTTGTAAGTTTCTTGGCCCAGATCTGTTCCACAAAACAAAAACAAGCAAATAGGGTCAGCCGTTTCGAATAAAAACGTCCGCGAACATGAAAAAAACATTACTTCACAGGAGAGCAGAAAAACCAACAGCATCCATCTTTCTCAAGACGTCACGGCTCACTATGCAAATGGAAGCTGTTTTTGCTTCCCCTAGACCTAAAATGAAGTATATCATGGATAATATAGCTATGCCAGTCTTGGACAATATAAGTATAATATCCATGGTTGTAGTACAGTCGAAAAGAATAATAAATCGACGGAGACACTTTGGCCTCCCTTATCATTCTGTGGGCCAGCCTATGCTGCCGGCTTGTACTAAAACCAAATTTTGACACACTTGTTAGCATAATTTTCACTATGTTATTGTACTTTCTTGTTCCCTAAATAATACAATGTTTTATGTAAGAAAAAAATTGATTTTTCTCAAATTTTTCGCTGTTGGGTCCCCTTAAATGAAAATTAATAATAAATGGTTCATCAGAGGGAAAGAGAGAAGATCGCAGCCATGGAGGCGAACCTCAAAACTTCTAAAGAGGACAAGAATTTCGTACCAGCCACCAACTACCGCGAGAAATATCAGCATTTGATTGGTTTGGAGGCGGCCAGAGACGCAGCAAGAATCACCCAAACTAATAAACAGTATGGTTTCGGTACGTATGCTGATTTTATTTACGTGCATTCGAATTTTAGATATTATTATTGTAAAGAAACAATTTTGACAACATGAATAGAATGAAAAGATAAATGGAGTATCCAGATAATGTACCTACTAAACAACTAATAATACTAACTATTTCACAAGAACAATATTATTGGAATGAATTTTTTGTTGGACTATTCATTTTTATAGCGTTCTTTAACTATGAAGTTCAACAAACCAAATGCTTTGACTTAAGTATTCAAAAACATTGGAATGAATAATGTTTAATTTCGTTGTTTTCAGTTCCTAGTGAAAACAAGAAAGATCACCGCTCCATTGAAGAAACGCTCGCCGATATCCAACGTAAAAAACGAAAACTGAATTCAGAGAGTGAGAAATGAACAACGTTAATCTGTGTTAATATATTTCGATTTTTTAAAAGAGAAGACGATAGCAATCATAGTCGTAAATTGGCATGTTCTATTGCCAGAAAAGTATTTTATTTTTTCGCTAGGTATGTAAAAATTACTGCTTGTAGGTAACGTTACTTCGCATACTCGTATTAGTAGTAAACGTGAGAATGCCCTGGCTCAAGTGCAGCCACCCGTCATGGCGTATGTCTCATGTTCAACGCGACATGTTCCATGTTCAACTCAACTTGGTGTTGCTCATAAATCAAAACTGAAGATTTAGAATCTCACGGCTCACACAAGCCGACCTCCAGATTAATGAAATGACTTGTACTTACTTCGAGTAAGTACAATTACTCGCACTAACACGAACTGAATCACTCGCGATAAAGTTGTGGAAACACAACTAAGATGAAACCGGAGTTATTGAAAAACGTCAATTTCCACGAAAATAATGAGTTACTAAGTTAAGTAATCTCAGAAGAGTTGTTGAAGACTTCTTGTGGTAATCCTCCACAATTTGGGTAATTGTAAGGAAAACACATTTAGTTTATCACACATGTTTATTGCAAAACGCAAAAACACAAAGCTTTTTAGCTAAATTATAGCCATCTTCAGCCACACACAACAAAACAAACAGGAGAAAAAGCTACTGACTGGAAACCTCCATATAAACATAACCTTGCATCGGCAGTTGTACTACTACAGTTGGTACTACTGCCGATGCAATGTTATGTTTATATGTTTCCAGTCAGTAGCTTTTTCTCCTGTTAGTTTTGTTGTGTGTGCCTGAAGATGGCTATAATTTAGCTGAAAAGCTTTGTGTTTTTCCGTTTTGCAATAAACATGTGTGATAATACCAAGTTAACTCAATTTCGACGGTCAGGCCATCATCAGTAACAAACAAGAACTGTTCTTATCTCTTACTGATGATGGTCCAACTGTCGAAATCGATTTAACTTCGTAACTCATTATTTTTGTGGAAATTGACTACGTTTTCCATTAACTCCGGTTTCATATATTCACACTAACACTTTTGTGTGCCTAATTTGGTACATTAAATCATTCAAGGGGCCTACAGAGTTTCTTTCCTACCTTCCTGAATTAGAAGCCCTCTTTTAGCTTGAAACGGAATGTATGAAGTTGGCATCGAGAGACCTTTTCTAGGAGCTTCCTTACTAAGAAAGTCCGGACCATCCTTCCTAAATTAGGAAAACACACCCAATTTTTCTTCCTTGCTCAAGAAGAGTCTGTGGAGAGCGTTCTGAGCCAGGAAGGGAGGAAAGGAACGTCTGAAATCCCCTTTTTCGTGATTCTTGGTGTGAACAGAAGGTATTTAAAACAGTTTTTGCCTTTGATCAACACCACGGGTGGCTGTTTTTTGTGTTTACTTAGTTGAACATGTATTTTTAACGCCATGAATATACTAATAGGTACATAATGATTACAAAATGAAATAACAAGTACAAAATTATTGTATATTCATTATAATTATTGTATATTCAGTAGGTAGGTACCTACTACTACGCTATTCACGGTTTTGTAAACATCGACTTTTTTCAAATTGTTCACTATGTTGGAATCGATACTGTCCCATGTGGCGGGGAACACATACTCATTGTTCGTGTGATAACAGCCAACCTAACTTCCACTGTCATTTTATCAGCTTTCTGAATCGATCACTGAGGAACTAACATTGTTAGAATCATAAAACGATCACGATAAACTTAGTTTGAGCCATCCCCGATAGATCGAGCGTGTGTTATGATAGCGCAAGTCTTTAACATGCTGTCGGAGTCTTTTAAGTCGCATTTTTGCTGTCAGGGACACCATTCTGTGTTGGACGTGTTTACACGGTTCCTGACCAAAATGTTATCGTTTCCTATAGGGACCTTCGTACGTCAGGTTGTCTGTTCACACCCCTAGTGCGGCTCAGGGCCTATCTATCTCCTAAAAACAAAGAGATCCTAATGAAAAAACTAATTTTTTGGGTAAAAAGGAATCCTACCACACAATCAAACCATCATCTATTCTCCAAACTCAGTCAGAATATGATAACGCCAACGTTAGGTTAGGTACTCCTAGGGCCGGTTTATCAATCATATTTGCAAGCCCGAACAAAGTCTAGCTAAGTCAAATCTCTGATTATCTCGCACATACCCGTTTATCAATCCACTTTAGCAGCTGAATATCCCTAATCAGTGATTATCTTTGAGTGGAGATCCGAAGCTCTAGTTATAATTTAACTACCCAGTGAAACTCTGATTTGCTGGCAGCCATATTGAATTTTCGTATTTCGTGCTATTTCCATTCCCATCTCTGTGACAGTTTCGCGAATCTTTCATTCAAATAATACATTATTGTGAAATAGATTCTGATTTATGTATTCACATGAGATAGGGATTCGGATTTCTCAGACGATAAAATGCAGGTAGGCACCTACGTGTTTCTTGGAAGGTACAAATCACACGGGGGTAGGCCTGGAGTTCTCCCGAAATGACCCTTCAATAACGGAATAGTTTAAAAGATCCGTGATAAATCGTTCCAAACAAGTTGTATCCATGAATAAGTTTGCCTACGGAGTTCAGCAGTGTCAGGAAAATGAAGGTCAGCACTAGTAAAGTTATTGGAAATAATGTATGTATTATCAAGTACCTACAAACGATCATGAACGTTGGAGAATGCGATCTTTATTACCAAAATGTAATGCAAAGGTAGGTACTTACCTAATTATATTACCTGTAGGTATTCTCTTCCGCTTTTGCCTAGATACGGATTACACCTAAGTACCTACCTATTTGAAAGTATAAAAACCATTAGGTATAAAATCATCGTGACGTCTGGCCGTGTCTGACAAGGTTTTAGATTGACAAAATACATTTTCATCCATATCAAAATTCAGAACAACCTTCCTCCCAGTTTTTTCGTAGGCACCTACCAGCCCCTGGTGAAAGAATCATTTCCTTATAAATAAAAAGATCTCCGTTTGCATAATTTCTTCATGGGTTTCTCATTTCCCGTTTCTCATTCATCATTAGGCACACAGAGAAGAGATTAGAAGGTATAACTTAAACATGATTTCGTCTCATTTGACAGAGATAGGAGATAACGTGTTGATAAAGGTAATATTACCTACCTTGGAAACATAGTCCAACTCGCAGTGTCGCTAATTCGTTCTGACTAGCTAACTAGCTGCTATTTGGTGATTGATAAACTCATTCCAAACTCTGACTAGTTAAAATCTCTGACTATCGTTAATCAGTGACTAGCTATCTGGAGATTTAACTAGAGAATTGATAAACCGGCCCCTAGTGTCCCTAAAATTAGTGTCACTAAAAAAATTGTCCTTCAGTTTTCCCCCACAATTCTGTACAACCTGCTAACAAAATTACCCCCTGTCCAGTAATTATTGTGTGCTCACGAAGTTTTGGCGTGGATATTTATGTATCCTTGTCATGTGAAATTATTATTATGTTTTACTCATGTTTCAAATCATATTTTTATATAATTTGATACGAATCGTGGAACACAATAGTGTATATTTTTTGTCCTTATTTGTTGTTCAAACAAGTTGGTTCAAATAAGTACACAACTGCAACTTAGCTTTCAGTCTTGTTCTTGCCCATGATCTATCCACCGGTACCTATCTACCTAAATTTTGAACAATTTACACTCCTACGACTATACTAAGTATACAACGTAGAGGTTACTTCGTAGGTAGATAGATATCGATTATTTACAGTTCGATTTTCCTTTCTTTTTTTTAATGTTCGAATAAGTACCTACCTAAATAGGAAAGATAGTTGAATGGATGATTATAAATAGATACTACCTAATTATTGTATTTTCTTTCTCCTTGCTTCAATGAAAAGAATCACATTATTTTGTTTCTGGTCAAAATTGAAATAGGTAGGTATACGTACCTGAGACCTATCAACCCATACCAATATTTTTAAGTTCGAACTAAAACGAACCAAATCACTCGCGATGAAGTTGTGGAAATGCGTTTTAATAGAAATGAATGCATGAAAATGGATGGACCATTTTTCGTTTGGAAACACTCTTCATATTGGAGTCACTGGTTTATTTTCTTTTTCATTATTTTGAACGTTTCGTCGCAACATTGGCGACTTCCTCAGCCTGTATTAATGTTCAACTTTGCTCATCAGCTTACATTTTTATTTTAAACCAGGGATCCCTCTCCATTGGATAGGTGCTCTTGGTACCTTGTACTGATGATGCACTTGGGTGAAGTTCATCATTTAAAAGTTACAAAAAAAAACAGGCAAAAACGACTTAACAAAATATATAAACAGGTTGATATGGAGGTTACTTAAGAAGATCGTTCGTTTTTTTTTTTTACTTCTAAATTTTGGATAATGATGAACTTCACGCAAGTGCATCATCAATACAAGGTACCAAGAGCACCTATCCAATGGAGAGGGATCCCTGGTTTAAAAATGTAAGCTGATGAGCAACGTTGAACATTAATAGAGGCTGAGGAAGTCGCCAATGATGCGACGAAACGTTCCAAAATAATGAAGAGGAAAATAAACCAGTGACTCCAATATGAAGAGAATAAAAATGAATGAATGAACAGCGTCGTCTATCAAACAAGAACTGAATGTACGAGAGACGTACGTCAGAAAGATCACAGCTCATAATAGTCACACGTGAAAGGGAACTTTAATCCCATTGGTCGAGAAAAAAAAGTGAAGGGGCTGAGAGGAATAACAATCAGGTGCAAAGTAAAAGGGTCGCACTACGAAGGGAACTTGAATCGTATTGGCTGAGAGAAGTGAAAGAGTTGAGGGAGGAATAACTAATGCCAATCAAACAAACTGAAAGGAGTCTCAAACAGTGGTGAGGGTAACATCATGATCAATAACTGCAGTTTACCTACTACTCGGAGGTACCTACCCTGTGAACTGTCTCCCTGTGAGTTGTCTCCGTTACTCTGTGCCTGTGAATGATACGAATATTGGACAGGTCTGATCGTAGCCTGGGTACGAGTCACGGTTGCCAAGTTGGGGATTTTCACCCTAGATTTAGGTGTTTTTTTTTAGTGAAATATAAACGTTCGGGTTTTTTCCCATTCCATACCACCTGTTCATACAAATTATACCTACATACTTTAGCATATTGCACAGTTGAGTTTGTATTCTCTTCTTGTTCTTACTCCTATATTCTGCAGAACACAGTCTGTTCCGCGACAAACCATAATTTTGGGCAATATTTGCATGAGGTCAGCTGGTTCACTAGTGTTTTGAGCAAATGAATGGATTTCTGAGGTTACGCATGCACTCAAAGGGATTTTCAAAATGGATTACGGAGTTTTAGTAGTCGCCTAGGGGGTTTTTCGAAAAAACGGTTGGCAACCATGGCGTACCACAACGAGTGCTAACACAGAAATATGAGAAGAAGAAGTTGATAAAGATAAACTGATAAGAAGGGCTTTGTTTTGAGCTGTGATTGAGACTATTTTCATCCTGCAGATAAGTCAATAATATTATTCAAATCTAGCGTGACTATTCTCGGCGATTATCCTTAGAAATCATCTCAGTTAATTTCTTCCAAATTTGGAAGACTTGACTAGTTAGGCACTACAAGAAATGGCGACCAAAACTTTGTTGGACAGGCTCCACAAGATGATTGTTTTAGCTTGCTTTGGTAAGTACTTACTATGCTTATTATTAATAATATATTCTCGTAATTAAAATGTCTGTAAACTAATATCTTTGACATCCCAATCAAAGAATCTACGTGTAGTATGCACTCTAAATTATTTTCCGTTCAGTAAGTATAATTTAAGTTGGCTTACGTAAGACACAAGAATGATGTATGTAGGTACGTAAAGACTACTCTGAAGTGTTGGCTAAATGCACTAAAATTCCAGCGCTTTCAGTACGAAGGTACCAAGAAGAAGAAATAATAATTTAGCTTTTCAATCGACGTTGGCAAAACGTTTTGAGCATAAATCCTCATGCAAGATCCTTCTGCCGTTATAATGTGAACTGAAATCTCTAATAACTTGCTGTTCAGTAACAAGTAAAAGTCAGGGAAATCACCTGCTAAAACTCTGATGTACGCAACAGGTACCACGCTCTACGGGACAGCAATTCTTGGTCACAGATTCACCCAATATTTCCTCTACGGGCGACAACGACCCCTGGAAATCACCAATCTGGAGCCCGCTGAGAGGATCGACCCTGAGAAGCTGAGTGATGGACCCACAACAACGGCTTGAAATACGAATGTCGAACTCACCTGTCAGTAGATGTAAATTGTACAAACGCTTGTTGATGAATGTATAAATGATTATAGTTTATTTCTTTCTCACGTATTTATACCTTATGAAGCTTGGTTATGGACTTGAAGGTGAGGTGGTAAGCGGAAAGAGTCATGTAGAGAAAACAAACGGCAAGTTATTTGTAAAAAATGGATTTTTACTAGGTAGGTACCTAATGTAATTACTATACAGAATATAAATAGTTACACCTGAGATGAGCTATTTTTTACATTCAATTGTTCAATTGGACTTGAGTAAGGCCCTTCTTCCATCTTCCTTGCTAACCTCATAGCTCCAATGGAAGAGGTAGACCACTTTCTGTATCTACTTTTAGCGAATTTTCGAAGAAAATGAAACTATTGCAATGGCTTCAAAATTTAAATAATGCAAATTTTTGAAAATTTTCTTCATGGAAATCCGTTTCAGACCATTCTTAGTGATTCCTGAAATTTAACACTTTCATATATGTGTGTATGTGCGTCACTCCAGACAATCTCCCGAGGGATCGAGATAAAAAATTGTAAAATGTCAATAATATCAAAAGAAAGGATGAGTTCTTTGGCCAGAACTCATCTTTTTTTGTACTTAAAAGTTTTTGAGTACTCCAAGGGGTCAAATTTTGGAAATTTAGAGTCAAAAATCGCTTAAAAACGTGTTTTTTAAAAGGTTTTTGGTGTGAATTACCATCCTAAACATAGGAACAAATGTTATATTCGGAATCAGCGTGAAATTTCCTATTAGAATCACCCACCAAATCGGTTAAAATTATTCTTCGAAAATTCGCTCACCAACTCATGCTGCGTGATTGGGACTTTTTTCCATGATCTTCCTACTTACCTACAACCTAAATATATTTAGGTTGGTATCGTATTAGGAGTAGAGGTTTTTCTGAACTGAAACAAGGAATACATATTACATTGTTGGAGGTATTTTTAAACAGAAAGAAGAAAAACAGTTGGCTATATTTGGCAATAAAATCCAACAATACTTTCCTTCCACCTTTCTGGTGGGCTGAGGAAAGTAAAAAGAATAGTAGGTATTCAAAATTATGGGGGTAGCTTTTTTCCGTCTAATTAACTTTTTTTCGACAAATAGTATTTTTTTTAATTTCAAATTAAACTTCCTTACAAATTGTACTGTTTTAATGTCAAATTAAACTTTATTAATTTCAATTAGATTTGGTACCTTCAATTTGCGCTAACGATTAATTTATTTTAAATTGAAAACTGGTATTCGATTCTTGAGTGGGTTCCAATCTCAGGTTTTTGTACTTTTGCGAATTTTAGAATGGATTCAAAATTTTAGTAATGTACCTAATGTAATTACAAAATTCTAAATGTCAATAATAACAAAAGGAAGGCTGAGTTCGTTGCTCAGAATTTTTGGAGTACTCCAAGGGGTTTTTGGTGTGAATTACTATCCTTAACGTAGGAACATTATATGTTATATTGGAATCAGCGTGAAATTTCCTATATGAATCACCACATCGATGAAAATGATTCCTTGAAAATTCGCTCATCAACTTGTAAGCTTAGTTCCTAGAATATTTGAGAAATCGCCTGATGGACAATTCCTGAAATGGTAGCGTTCCTAGGGAACTAGAAACCTACATAAGAGTCAGCCTTAAGTAGTACAGGGTTCAGGGTTGCTAAATAAGGGTACAAGTCAACATGTAGTTGGTTTATTAAATACACAAACAATGAAAATAATGTATCAAAATAGCGCATTCAAAAAAATAAGATCCCTTGGTTCACGTAGAATTAGGTAAGGGTACAAGTTAACGTATAAGGGTACAAGTTAACATGTAGTTAGTTTATTAAATACACAAACAATGAAAATAATGTATCAAAATAGCGCATTCAAAAAAATAAGATCCCTTGGTTCACGTAGAATTAGGTAAGTTAGCTGGAACGAATGAACACGTATGAAACTAAACGAAACGAATGAACACAACAGCTGAAATGAATGAATTTTTTGATAGGACTAGTTAATTATCTGGCGCTTTCGTTAGGAGTAGCCTCAATCAGGATGAAAGAGAAGGTCTGGAGGTTCGGGTTTGCATTACACTTACTAGCAATTTGTTTTTTTCAGAGGCTTTGCTTGTAGGAAGTGAAGTGGGCGACTTAAAGCCAATAGGGCATTCATTCAGAATAAACAATATACAACGAAAAGCAATTAACTAAATCGATTTCCTAGAAGATCTCAGCTCAATAGGAAAATTAGGTAGTTCCAACTGGAACGGAGCTCAAGGCAAATGAATCAGTTCGTTCTCAGTAGAAAGATCGTTGGCAAACGACCAAATAACGCATTCAAAATAATAGGTAATATCTTCAAAAGGTAATTCGCCAAAATGTCAGCCAATCGGGCGTTCCAAACGTATGTAGCAAAAGAATAGGCGGATCGCCAAAATCAACAAGCCACCCGTCGCACAGTGGTCGGAAATGGCCGTTTTTGTGCAAAAACCTTTAAAGATTAATGCTGGAAGCTACTCTTCCTTCATGTTTTTTGGTGTGCTGAAACCGAATCTGAAACCCGTTTTTCTCTATTATCTCTTAATTTGGTCATCGCGTTTTTAAACATTTTTTGCAAACGAAAATTCGTTAGAAATTAACATTTTTTCAATCACACTTTCTCATGTATCTTTGTTCGTGCTGAACATGAATTCGACGTCGAAAAATACCCATCTTTCACTCTTATGCTCAAATTCCAATTTGAATCCCAAAAAAACCATGTAAAAAATCACTTTTTGAGAGTGGAAAACATCTATGTTTTAACGTTTCGGCCATAATCAAACAATTAAAATTTTATTCGGAGTACTTACTGTTCCATTTATTGGTGCAAACTTAGAATCAGAAGCCAATTTTTTCGCAAAGGTAC
The DNA here is from genome assembly GCA_030264115.1 of Lygus lineolaris. NCBI lineage: Eukaryota > Metazoa > Arthropoda > Insecta > Hemiptera > Miridae > Lygus > Lygus lineolaris. Next base: position 10,252,444 of record JAEMON010000014.1, on the reverse strand, counting down.
CTTGTAGGTACTTGATATTTTATAAAACGCATCATTTCCCACACCAGGTTTCAAAAAATATAGTGCGAAGTTGTGGTTTCCTCGGCGTTTTTTCAAAGACTTTCAACTTTTTTTTGCAATAATGATTGTAACTGGTAAATGTAGGTACAATAGTATGGATAATAAATAATCAGCATAATAAGAGGCTTGAGTGAATAAAATGTGAGACCTAATCCCTAGAGCATTATTAATTCAGGAGCGAACAGGTTCTATCGTGAATGCTCATCACCGGCGGCGGCGATCAAAATCATGGTGCTGACTCTTCTATAACTTATACAGGGTGTTTCATTTCGCGACGGTCACAGGCCGGGTCCTGATTCTACAGGTCATTTCAAGCAAAAAGTGACTCCTAGACTTCTTTTTAACCACCTATTTTCGTGAGTTTTTTCAATTTTAAGATTTTGTGTTTTCTTTCGACTTTCAATCACTAAAACAGCCATAACTCCCTTAATTTACAGTGTAACGTTGAAAATAAATATACCATTGGAAAGAGCGTTAAATTTACTATCTCCATGATGGAAAACCAACGTTTTTCAAATGGACGAGATGGGAGAAAAACGAACTCCAAGACGAAAAATTGCCAAATCATGAAAATCACCACTTTCTTTCAATCGTTCTTTCAATCGTTTATAGATCTCAGTCATATAGCATGTGATTTTTTGCCTGTAAACCTAAAAGTTGCGCCAATATCTCAGCTTTTCAACGGTATAGTCAGTTTTTATCGTTTAGAGGAAAGTTTTTTTTGTTGAGAAAATCGAGTTTTTATGCGAAAAAACATGTGTTTTTCAAGGAAATCAGTGTTTTTCAAGGAAATCGAGTGTTTTAGGTTGTTGACGACCTGACCATGACTTGAGAAGATTAGTCTATCGTTTTCCAGGTAATTTATCACGCTGAATCGACAGTGACATTCCCAATACATTTTGACCCATAAAAAATTGATTTTTCGATAGAAATAGTGAATTTTTGGACATAGCAGCACATCTAACTCATATGTTAGTAATGTTTGTGAGTTCATTGAATTTTTCCAGATGATTATTGCTCAGATTCACCTCCACCAAATAGTGAAATTTCCCTTAATTGTTCACTAGCTCAACAAAATATGGTTTTTATATGCTGGTACGTCCAAAAATTCACTATTTCTATCGAAAAATCAATTTTTTATGGGTCAAAATGAATCGGGAATGTCACTGTTCGATTCAGCGTGAAAAATTACCTAGAAAACTATATTCAACTCCTCATGACATGTTCATGTCGTCAACACCCCAAATCACTCGATTTCCTTGAAAAATACACGGTTTTTGGCATGAAAACTCGATTTCCTCGAAAAGATTTCCTCTCAACAATAAAAACTGACTAGGTATACCGTTGAAAAGCTGGGATTTTGGCGCAACGTTTAGGTTTACAGGCAAAAAATCACAATGTGATCCCCCCAGACCACCCTGCGTACCGCCTTCCAGCCAGAAAAGCTATGTCAAATTGGTGTAGATTCACCAGATCGAGAAGGTAGGAGTAGTTGGAAGTTGTAGGAGTAGTCGTTTTTCAATTGCATTAGTAGTGAGAGTAGTTCAAAGTTGAACATTTGCTCACCAGAGTGCACAGGTACCCCTCTTGAATAGATGTCAAATCGAGCGTGATCCCGTATAGCATGTCATGCTATACGACTGAGATCTAGAAGCGATTGAAAGAAAGTGGTGATTTTCATGATTTGGCAATTTTTCCTCTTGGAGTTCGTTTTTCACCCATCTCGTCCATTTGAAAAACTTTGGTTTACCATTATAGAGATAGTAAATTTAACGCTCTTTCCAATGGTATATTTATTTTCAACGTTACACTGTAAATTAAAGGAGTTATGGCTGTTTTATTTATTGAAAGTCGAAAGAAAACACAAAATCTTGAAATTGAAAAAACTCACGAAAATAGGGGGTTAACACAAAAAAGCCTAGGAGACACTTTTCGCTGGAAATGACCTGTAGAATCAGTACCCGGCCTGTGACCGT
>JAEMON010000014.1:10216761-10235060 GCA_030264115.1 Lygus lineolaris | reverse complement strand
GAAAAAAATCTTAAAATTAAAAAAAAAAAAGGTTTTTTAGGGAGTTCGAAGAAAATTGCTAAGAGACATTTTTTGTTGCAAATTAGTTGTAGAATCGATCCCTGAAGTTTCGTCGTTACTAGACCGGACACCCTGTATAATATTATTCTTCTTCTTCTCTCTCTGGCCCTGGAGTTTATTCGCGTGGCCATATGTGGGTACCTATGTGGTGAGCCGATTATTGGCTCAAAGCTGGTTTGGTCTTGTCTCATACATCCATGATGGTACTGAATTGCTGCTGGGATTGGATAAGTGGAGAGGAAGGTAGTTTTGCTTTTATATCTGCTGGTTTAACTAAGTTTCATTTTGCTTTTCCAAAGCAGCTTGACTCGTATTCCTATTTTTAAGATTTACAAACATCAAAATTCGCATTTTCAAAATGTCGAGCGTGTCATAGGGCTCTTGGTGTTAGGCACCTCTTTAGAAACTGTTGGACCCGCTGTTCCTCGACTGTGGAGTTGCCATCACGCAAGATGTGATTGAGAGACGCTCTCTACCTAGCACAGTCCAGAAGCAGGTGTTACACATCTTGGATTAACTGCTCTTCACAGAAGTTGCAATAAGAATCGTTCCTTGACTTCATCATATGCTTGAAAAAAATGTGTGTTTGCTTGCTCTACCAACAGTCTGTTCACAGTAGGGATTCCAATACAGCACAATTTTCACTACGCGCGTATTACGCGCAGTATTTTGGGGAAAATGCTGTAATACAGCATACGTTCATGAAAATGGTGGAAAACAGAAAATTTCTCGTATTCAACAATTTATTTACATTGTGTAGAAATTAAATAAAAAACTTCAAGGTTCAAAATTATTGTTGAATTATTTTTGTTGTTGCTTTTTTTTGAAAATGTGAACGTAGGAAGCATAAGACTTTCTTCGGCATCGGGATCATCCATAACGAAACGTCAAAACAAAAACAAAAATCACTCAATCAAAACTTTGAACAAATTTACAAAAGCAAAAGCGAACGATTGACGAGGCTAGATTAGTTTTATGGCTCACAGAAAGGAAATATGATTCACAGTCAGCGGTGTGATTTACGGAAAACGAAGTGGCGCGTAACGCAGTAATGAGGGTGCGTATTACGCATGTGCAGGGGATTGAAAAAACCCGCTGTATTTGCTGTAATGCTGTAATACAGCAATGCTGTATTGGAATCCCTAGTTCACAGTAGACATCATTTTCAGGTTTCCCATTCCAGTTCCCAGTTCCATTTCCAGTTTCCCAGAAAACCAGGGAAGAAGGAGTGGGTTGTTAATGATTGCTCGAGTCCAAGATCCTGCTCCTTCATTTATGTTATATTGATTTTTCAATAGTTTGTGTTGAGCTTTCAGGATGGTTTTGTATGAGTCTACATGACTGGAGGTTGTTGATTCGTTGATTGTCCCCTGAGTATGATTACCTATTCATCCACCTTTTTATTCATTAAAATTTCGACATAACCTCCTACGATAACCTCCCCTTCCCCTAACCATTAGTAATCGATTGATTTCAAATCAGTTTTCGGCATTCTTTCTATTATTCGATTCCGAAGAGCCGTCAACTATTGAAATTCCAAATTTTTGACATTTAAAATTTGGATAGTTAATTTCCGCAGAGCTTCATCACTCACCCCTCCCTCTGCACAGTGGTCGGAAATGCCAAAAAAGCGGTCATAAATCATTCTTCCCTTAATTTACAGTGTAGTAATGCGGTTGTTTCGACCAAGAGTCAGATCGCCATGGCTCAGAGCACTTTTGGTTTATTGTTTTCAATAATAAACCTTTGGAATCGAGCATGAAACAATTTGTTTAACCCCCCTCAAAATTTGAGGTTTTACGTTTTGAGTATTTACGTTTTTACGTCAAGATACGTAGAATCCAAAAATCGAATCAAAAAACATCAGTCCGTACGCCGTACGCGGCACTTTCCTTAGTTACCATGGACCAAAATAATGAAATTTGGTATACCGGCCCCGTTCGGGGTCTAGTTGTGCCGCGAAGCATGGCTTTACCGTCAGTCTTTTCTAAGGGGTAGAAAATAGGGGATGGAAATTTCAAAACGCCCTAGCTCGAAAATTTCAAATGAGAAGGTATATTTTTTCCATCGATTTAAAATAGAACAAAATGTTTAGCGTCGAATGAGACCTTGCGGAGCGTTTTAGGACCGACCGTTCGCTCCCTGTAAGGACTTGAAGGTTGAAAGAAAAAAAGACCAGAAACACGAGTGTGAATCGCAATCCTTCCCGAACAGGCAAAATCTCCGTTCAAATATCAGCTGTTCAAATGCAACTTTCTTTCGATTCCACCGAACCAAGTTTGTTGTTTACTTTCAGAAGCTTCTTTAGTTACTGAATTTCATTAAGAATGAATGATGAATGATACAACTCATCACTCTTCGATGATAATAATAATTACAAGAAGGTACCTACTCATTGTCGCCAAGAGATGATTGTGAACCTCGCGGTAGGTGGGTATTTTATGTCAATAGGATCTTTGTAAATGGCCGATCTATACAGAAAATAATAAACCGTTGTGTAATAATTTGCAGCGTTTTTTGACATGTCCGACCACTGTGGTCCGGTCCCGCCTTAATTAACGATGATTCCAATCCACAGGGTCTCGGAGAGCTTCGCAAATCCTCCACGACTCCCTTGGAGATCAGAGCGCTCGAGGGCATCTACATCGAGTCCGTCTCCATGGGCCAGTGCCACACTCTCTTCATCGCCCGAGAGTCCACTCCGGAAGACACCAAGAAAATCGACGATCTCGAACTCTTCACTCCCTAAAAAAAAAAAACATTCTTCCCTCCAAACCCCATAGCTACACTGTCATCCCTGACCCTATAAAAAGACACTCCCAAACTATCCCTCCATGTTTCCGCTCACTATGTATGTAATATACTTATTTTACTGCCTAAACCCCATTAAAACTCTGTAAAAAAAAGGGGAAAAATCCATTTCCACATCTATTTGTGTTATTGTATACGCATGTTTCATTTTTTAGAGCTCAGACTAGTACTGTTTCATCCAATCCGTTGTCTATGTCAAAATTCATCTCTATTCTTACTTTTGATTGCAATTTATTAAACATTAATTCACTATTTTCGAAAACGTATTATTATGCTGTCACGTTGTTCGATCACTTCAAAATTGATCTCAGGCTCGTTGAATGTCCAATAACGAATGATCAATAATTTTCTGAATATTTCCCTAAATGTCCAAATTGTATGTAAAAAACGGAATCCAGCGTTTGCAGTTGGTACGTAAATTTTCAGTTTTAGCGAATTTTCGAGAAAAAAAAATCAGCTATTGCGATGGCTTTAAAAATTTAATAATGCAAAATTATGAAAATGTTCTCCATGGAATTCCGTTTCAGACCATTCTAAAACGATTCCTGGATTTTAACATTTCTCATATGTATTTATGTTTGTATGCATGTGTCATTCCAAACGATATCTAAACCTGAAATCTATCTGAAAAATCCGGAAAAATTTCAAAATGCCGAAAATACTTAACAAAAGAAAGGCTGATGAGTTCGTTGGCCGGAATATTTAGAGTACTCCAAGGGTTTTTTCTTTTTAAATAAGGGAATAACGAAAAATCTTGAAGTCCAGGAGTTTTAGAATGGTCTAAAACGGATTTCCACGGAGAACATTTCTAAAATTTTGCATAATAAAAATGTTGAAGCCTTTGCAATAGCTGATTTTTTTCGAAAATTCGCTAATTAACTCATGCTGCATGAACCGAACCTTTTCCTACGTAGTGTACCGATGATCTGGATATTTTTGTTCTTAATTATTTGTATTACCCCGGTAAAATTGTGATGAAATAATAGCGGGTACGTTTCAAATTTAAGTTAGTTTTATCGACCGAGGCATGACTCAGTTATTAACTCCTGCATTTAAGGTTGTAAAATTCTGGAAAACGCTCCGTTTTTGGTTTGGTAAAAGTGAGATGAGTCCAGAAATTTGGTACTTGAGTAGGGTCGTGATTAAAAGTATCTAGTAAAAATGCACGTATTGAGGGGGGGGAAATCAACTAGTTACAGTCGCATTTAAAATGGTTCTCATAAGTCTGATCGTATCATGGAGTGAAAAACAACCCACTTCTCGTTCTGTCTGTATTAAACAAAAAAAGTGATCAAAAGAAATCATATTATCTAAAAGCAATGCTCACTTTCTCTTTATGACGTCATCGGACTGTAAGGTTAATAGTAAATCTATTAGTTATCACACGTATATTCTCTATTCATTTATTGATCATATGGATCAGTCGAAAGTACTTCTGAAATTTTCATCTTGGCTCAAAAACACTTACGTAGTTAAGTACTTCCACAACATAATATGAAGAGAACTATAAGCTTCAGAGAACTACTGGACTTGTCCTTGATGATGTATAATTGGGCCCGAAACAGCTAAGTGACTCCTAGAGCCGCTTCTAGACATATCCATGATCTATTGTTTTTCCCATCAAGGGAGACATTTCTTCAAGATCTCTTGCAATAAATTACAATGTAACTTCGTCACTCATTTACTCCTAGGATTAGGCATGTCCTGTTGAGTGAGAAACTAAGTTTTTTGACCCTTTTTACAATATTTTTACCCCTATGATTGAAAGAAACTGAAGTACATATTGTTATCAAATCGTAGGCCATACAAAATGTTCAAAAATAGAATCCAGGCTAAAACTGTTTAGTATGAAAAACCTTTACCTATAATATTCAACTTGACTAAAACTTTGTTAATTTTTCTTGCTTTTAATTATTATTATGGGAAACCCATTCGCATTTCGTGCGTCGGCCTAATATTCCGTCGAATCCCTCGTCTTTGATCGTTTATATTATTATTTACAGCTCATAATCTTCTCGTGGCCAAAATTCGTCGAAAAATTGGATATACATGACTACTATGGATACCCTACTACTTACGATACTACTTGAAACTCGTAATTCCTATGCATATTCGATTAGTTTAATTTCATCGTTTTTGTAAAAATAAATATGTATTCGAATGAACTGTGATCACAACCTTGATCTTAATCCCAATACCAATTAACAAGCTGGCTCCATTGTAAGTTAAATTGTCTCTAATAATATTGACTGTAGGTTAACGAGGATTTGATTTTTTTAGTCGTGAGTTTGATTCGACGTAGGTAGTATTTTAAATGAGGTGATATTGTGACATTAATATTAGTAGAGCACCTTTGTTTTTCTTTTTTTCAATTTTTTATATTAATTTTTAAAGAACAGATTTTTTAAGGTAAAACTTTTTTAGTATTAAATTTAAGCTTCCTACTATTTTTTATTGAAGCATTATGGTACTTTGATAGAGTGGTATTGCATGATGTAAAAATATACGAGTAAATTTTTTCATGAATAAAAACTGGTTTTTGATTTTATTTTTGCTTCCTCCATTATTAATCCTAATTTCCCCTTTTTTTGTGAAATTTCAAAATTTATAATATTCAACGGTAAAAGAATTGAATTTTATAGGTACCTAGTACCTTCCAGAGTATAATTTCATAGTGGTAGGTACTTGAACAGATTGACGGAGAAAACGTTTACTCTCTGTCAGCATATTCTGTAGTGCCGACCACTACTAAATCGCTGGGTCAGAGGAAGACTGGTTTATGATGAAGTCCTGCACAGAATTTCATGCTCTTTCTAGCGGTCTAGTTGGCTTATTTCTACGTCCACCCAAAACGACACTTCTCCCACTACCAGACTTCCCCTATCTTCCAGTGTTAGAGTGAATCATCTTGGAAGAAATCCATGTTTTTCCATCCTTTCTTCATCCATGTTTCTTCCATGGAATCATCATCATTGACTATCGATAAGTGAAGTTCCTTTATTTTGTATAAGAGTGGCCAGTGATGGGCACCGGGGATATTTCCAACCTTATAAATTCCCAGTAATAAACGGGAACTTATTTTTTCTTCGAATCGTTTCATGCTTCTGTATTATCCAAATGATAACTACTACAATTACGAATTGCTCTATGTACATTATATTTTCATACCTAATGGCGTTTCGATGCAATACAATAATAGCCAATTAACTATTATATTGGGATATAAATTGGATTTAGACGATAGGTGTACGTACTTTACCTAGGTGCCTCCTCCAAAAATGACAAAGTTCCAAACCAAAGGTGACAACAATTATTATTCTTCCCACCATGGAAGTACGAACTTCTTTTTTCTTCCTCGACTCAACAACATTCGGTCATGATCAAGTTTTTTTTTTCTTTTCTCTGGGCTTCTGCTGTTAGTACCATGAAAGTTGGAACTTCTTTTCTCATCCTAGGTACTTTCAAGGTTCAAAAACAGAAGCCCAGAGTTAATAAGAACTCATGTTGAGTCGAGCACTGATGATGATCGATGGGACCCCATTCTTAGAACCGGGGTCTGATTTTTCGAGATAAAAATGCAGCTGTTGCAATGGAAAAAAAAGTTAGAAAAACATTTCAGGTGCGTAAGCAAAATCTTAAAAAATGTCTCCATGGAAATCTGTTGTTAACCATTTTCTCCAAGTCAGTGGGGGACGACATTGGCTAAATGTTAAGGCAAATTGAGATAAAAAGACTACCTCTTTCAAATTCCATACGCTCTGGCCACCTGCATAAATCTTATTCCATCTAGTCCATTCAATTCAGTAGTTTTTTCTGTCATACATTTTTGATGTATCCAAGCACCGATTAATCGGTAAAAATAATCGATTAACAGTAAATCATAAAAATAAAGTAATCGATTAATCGGAAACAAATGATCGATTATCCGATTGGTTGAGTAGTGTTGCACTTGCAGTTGCACCTTGCACTTTGTCCATTAGTCCTACGTTCACAGAGTAACGTTTGTTTCTTTTGGTCGTTTGTCGTTTCTTGCTTAGCTATCTCAGAATTTTGGTACACAATGGTTTTTATTCTAATTATCGTGCTGCTCATTATCATATTCGCCAATAATGATTCCATCCTACAATATGAATGGTGGTTGTGTCGGTATTGGAACTAGCAATCAGTCTGTTTCTGAATTATACTTTGAGTATACAAGCGTCGACGAAACCGGAAACCGTTCGGAAATTAATTGAGACGGCCTGCAAGTAAGTAGATGTAGATAGGTAGTATGTATTGTATAGGTAAAATACCTAGTAATATGTATTTTCAATTGTTGTTGGCCTCCGTTCCTACTGTGAAAGTTTGAGACTTACTACCGTGGGGTAATGCCAGTCCTCCATCCTGTTTACTTACCTGGTTTTTTCATGTTTCCGTGGGCTTGGTACTACATAATCACAACAATTCGAATAAAGAGCCTTTATTTCACTTCAAAACCTTTAGTTAACAAGTATAGACTCTGAAAACATACTGTTAGCCACTTTAAACTCTAAAAATACGTAGGTACTGGAAAGTATTCATTATTTCCTGCTATAAGCAATTAGCCTGCTAAAGTAGGCTAGGGAGAAACTAGAATACGTTTCTGGCAATCACAAATGACAAATAAAGCAAAAACATAGCACATTGAACGAAGACGCAACGTCAGTTTTGAAAAATCACTCTAGAAAAGTAAAAAGGCAGTTATGCCACAGTGCTAGCGAATTTTACATTGCAGAAACCTATCTAGAAAACCTTGTAACTCCGCGGTTTGGTATGAGGAAAAACTCGTATGTTTCAAAATCGGCCTAATATTAGTAATTCTTTCTATTCAAGCTGATGAACCCACTGAGACGTTCAATTGATCAATACTGAGTCACATGGTAGTCGATGGCTCGCCTCAAACTCACTCGGATCATTTTTATGAAGTTTTTTCTGTCTCCTGAAAAGCTTACCACTTTGGACTTACGAGGTTTTTCAGGTATAGGTATGAGCAATTCGTTCTTGTACATACATCAATATGGCTGTAACCACTCAACGCCTATGTTATTCTATAAGGTTGAAACCGCCTGAAGTCTCTACAATCCAATAGAACCATCGGGAATTGATTACATGTGTAGGAATTGGAGTGAATAACTAACTAGAAACTAACTTTATGCCATAACTAAATTAGTTTCTAGTTAGTTATTGACTTAATTTACAAATGTAATGCCGTTCTACCAACGGGATTTGGATTCTAGAGACTCAGGCGGTTTCAACCGTATAGAATAACATGGGCGTCGAGTGGTTACAGCCTTATTGATATACAAGAGCAAATTTAGTTGCAGAATGGCGTTTGCCCAACACTGCTGGGCCCGAATGAACAGCAGAAACGTTAGCATACAAGCAGAGAAATGTAGTGAAAGAAAGTGGTAGAGATTAGGTATATAGGTAGTATCACAGAGTAACGGGGACAACTTAGGTAGTACCTTAAAAGACACTTCTTGGTCGGACTTCTGGTATCAGACATTGTGCCTCAATGTCTGATACGATGCTTCCTACGATAGGAGTTCCGCAGGGTAGCCTCCTGGGCCCTTTATTGTTTTTGATCCTCGTGAACGATCTGCCGAGGACACTTGAGGATCCATGCTCACTGATCGTCAATTATGCAGACGACACAAATTTCCTGATAGCTGGCCAGTCAGTCGAAGAGTGTATTGTCAGGTCCCAACTTAAGTTTGAGAAGCTTCAGTGCTGGCTGGCGCAAAATGGTCTTGCCCTGAATGAGGGTAAAACGCAGTGTGTCCTTTTTCAAACTCAAAAGCGCAAACACCCTGACTCATTTGCCTTTGGTCGCCAAAGCATGTTCTTTTCGGACCAGGCCAGATTTCTGGAGGTTCTGGTTGACTCCTGCTTAAACTTTCGTGACCACACTAAAGAACTTTGCTCTAGATTAACTAGTGTCTGTTTCTGCATCCGCAAATTGCGCTCTGTCACTTCAAAGTCCACAATAATGAGTGCATACTTTGGCCTTTTTCTGGCACGAGCCAGGTATGGAATTGTTTTCTGGGCTAACCCGACTAACATTGAACAAGTATTCAAACTTCAAAAGAGGGCCCTCCGAATTGTGTTGGGTATCCCCCCGCTGGCAACTTGTCGTGGTCTCTTTACTCGTGAGGGACTCCTGACTTTGCCATCTATATTAATACTTGAGAGTCTGCTGCATTGCCTGAAGCACCGAGAACAGTACACGCGCCTAAACCATAACCACAAATACGAGACTAGAAATGGCCTATCGCTGCTAGTTCCAGCTCATAGACTTCAATACTTCAAACATAGTTTTGAATATCGGTCCGTTACAATCTTCAACCACTTTGTAACCCACCTGCATCCGGATGTGTGTTCGATTGAGTCACCGCCAGCAACTTTCAAAAGGAAAATTAAGTGTTTTTTAATAAAAAATGAGTTTTACTCTGTAGCTGATTACCTTAAATTCAAGATTCGTTGAGTGACATTATGACGTCAGTACTTACCTGTATTCATGACCTTTGCCCTACTTCACAATGTAAAGTGCTATGGCAATAAAGTTATTATTATTGGTGCTTCCTCACAAATGAATATACTAGGCTCACGTTCTTTATTAATTTGCTAGCTACATAACTATGTGGTTAATAGAAATAGAAACCAAAATTTCATGAATTTGGTAAAATTTCGACCGCCACCCATCGACCGTTGCTAGGTACTGAAATATGTTTCGAGATTCACACTCGAGTTACTTGCATTCTAGAAACTTTGATCAGAAACACGATTGCTTATCTCCAATATGAGTTCCTCTCATCCTGGTGAAGTAAAATTAATGTCCCTATTTTACAGAGACGTTGGGTGTGATAGCAGAGCATAATATTGGTGCAAGGCATTGGTTGGTAGGCATACCAACTTGGTATGAGCTTCATACGTCGTACCTCATTCATCCATAGTATGAATTCTTATTATAAGGGGACAAGGTTGGTCCTGGGTGAACGCCTAGAGATCCGGTCCAGTTAATCCGTCCTAGACCTCATCAGGTAGGTATTCTATTCCTAATTATGAACATCCAGGATAACTTACGTACTAACTACCGTTGATTCGGGTTGGGCAAAATTAGCGGGCAGACCAGGTACCTACTCTTAAAAAATGGAAATTTCGCATTTTGGCGGATTTCAAGTTTCCGCCAGTGCAGAAACTACAATCGTTCCAATTTGCTTTTAGGTGCTGTATTGACTAATGCAAGTTGAATCAAGATGGCGTACCTGATGAAGAATTTATGCCAAACTCTCAAGAACTATCAATTACTGGCCCTTCGAATCCCAAGCATGACCTGGAGAAAATAGTACATAAAAAAACAACAGATGATGCCTCGAACAACGAAGGTGAGAAGGTTTTTTTTTTTTTTTTTTTATTTTTTTATTATAAAATCAATTTATTGTGAATGACCAGTATGAAAGCTCCATAGAGAGGTGACTAGAGGGGGTGAACCGTTTGGTTGCGTCCATTTTTTCTCTTTAGCTTGTGGTGGGACGGACATTGTCTACTCCCAGGACAAACCAAGTCTCATCCCAGCTCCATCGAGAAACCCCAGTAGTTCATCAGAGCTTTTTTTAATTATATTTTTTTAGTACCTACCTTATATTATCATGGAACTTGAAAAGTGAAAAGGAAAGTATTGCCATTGGACAGTGCTTTGTACAACATCAGGATGGCTCTGAACAACATCGCATCAACTTCCTTCACGTTTTGAAAAAATGTCTGTATATTATGTGCTTCTTGATGGATGTTCGTGGCTCCTATGAACGAAAGATTCTAAGATATCCATATATCTTCACTAGGGCTCGGATTCGAGCATATTTTCATATTTTTTTCCTGAATAGTACACTTTGAAAGAAGCCTTTCGGTAGTATTTTTACCTCTCTTGGACAAACTGAATTTAAATTTATCGAGCATATAAATTGCATAAAACCGCGGGTTTCAGAATAAAAACGTAAATTCATATTCTAGTGGTTTTCGTCTGAAAAGTTTGTTTTTCTTCAAATTTCCCCTGAATTCGGGCCCTGACTATCCATAAGGTTCGAAAAAAGAAATTATTGAGGAGATTTTGTTTGTTCCTTTGACCTTACATCACTAAAACAGCCATAACTCTCTTAGTTTACAGTGTAAAATTGAAAATAAATATGTCATTGGGAAGAGCGTTAAATTTCCAATCTCCCTTATGGGTTTTCCCTGAGTTTTTTCCAATAGACAAAACGGGTGAAAAATGAACTTGAAGAGGGAAACTTGTCAAATCTTGAAAACGGGGGCATGCGATTGAAAAAAGTGGTGATTTTTAAGATTTGACGAGTTTTCCTCTTCAAGTTCATTTTTCACCCGTTTCACCTATTGAGAAAACTTTGTTTTTCCGTTAGGGAGATGGGAAATTTAACTCTATTTCCAATGGTGTATTTATTTCCAATTTTACACTGTAGATTAAAGGAGTTATGGCTGTTTTAGTTATGTAAGGTCAAAGGACAAAATAAAATCTTGAAACTGAAGGAATTAAAAAAGTAAGGGGTAAAAAAAACGGTATGAGACACTTTTTGTTAGAAATGGCCTGTAGAATCCGTACCTGGCCTGTGTCAGTCACTTAGATGAACACCCTGAAACTTGTAGATACATTTATACATAGAATTTGAAAATACAGCTCGATGGTATGTAAAGATAAGCCCGTAGATTTTTTCGTTTCACTTTCCTTCCTATAGTTTTAACAGTGTTTTTTGAGCATATCTATCGAGCATAAAACATATGTTTTTCGAGCATATCTGGAGATTTTATCGAGCATATCGATCCGAGCCCTAATCATCACCGTGGTGATATCCATCCATATCACGATATCCATCCTAAAAAATTTGAACCAACGAGCTTGAAGCGGGAATTTGATTAGCAGCCAAGATTTTGCCCAGATTCCATTTAATACCATAACTAACTAATTGGCAGTAATTCGGGTATTCAATATACTTGTGTACTTATTGAAGACACACATTAGTTTAAAATAGTTATTAATTCGATGATTTCAAATAAAGTTTTCATTGGAATTAGCTGAGGTACATATCCGCCATGTACTCTGAAGTACATATCGACCTTACCTAATTCATTATAGATAGTTTTGACATCAAATTTAAGTATTCTCATAATTTATTATCCCCGTTCTTCCGTGAAATTTATGGATTTTGCACTCGAATATGAGTTAGCTGTCAAATGCTCTCCCCAACGCCCTCATCCAACCCTAGAACACCCATTAGCTGCCAACCTCCATCATTTTTTTTTTAACCTCAAAACAAAAATGGTAGTCCCCTCCTTCGACAAGCTTTTAAAATTACTAGCCGATGCCTTTCGATCTGACAAACGGCGGTGAAGGTGATTGCTCCGGCCCACAGAGCGCTATGACAAGCGTAGAGGACTAGAGGGGGGGGGTCGACCTTTTTTTTGCTTTTTTTAAGTCCAGTCCACAAACCCCAAGCAATGTCGGACTCGTATTTTTTTCTCTATTTACCCCGTACCTACCTCTGCCATAGCAGTAATAGTCTAATTTCGTTCATGACCTTCGCGTGGACGCTTTTTGTTACACATTTCGTTCCCCATTACGCGAAAAAACGCCAATAAATCGCGGTTTTCGTCGACTGTCATCGACTGACGTCTTTCGATTCATTTCCGAAATCGCCGGTGAATTTTTTTCCGCGATTTTCAAGTTCAAATCACTGCGCGGATTCCGCCTATTTCTTCGAGGGGGCCTAACCTTGCCCTCTGAAAACCGGCCGAACGGGCTTTGGCCCCAGTCTTTGGCGATTATTAAATCGCAATTATATCATCTTTTATGGTTTGACATCACCTAGACAGGCATCCAAGGTAAGTTTCAAGCGCAGTTTTCGACTATTAACCCGTTTTATTTCGAATTTTGACACCTCAAACGCCACAATTCTCATTGTAACCTCAGATTATTTTTTTTATGAAGGCCTCTTTCAGCGCCTTCCCCGGGTACAGAACTCTTCGAAGACCGAGACCTTGATTTCATCGTAACCCAGAGCCATTTTTAAATCTTTCAACCTGAAAAATTCCTCCACATTAACTTCTACCCGAAAATCCCTTTTCGTCAAATCTCTGCTCATTCAATCTTCTCCCTCCCCCAAAAAAACCACAACTTAACCTCCCATTTTCCCCGTCGAAATTTACCCCAAAATGCCCACCCCTAATTGTTAATTTTCGGTGGCGGCAACTGTGGGCATTAAATGCAAATAACGTTTGACTCTGGGGGTATGATAATTGTCAAAAAATCAATTCCATCCCCGCTTTGCCCCTCTTTTCAGGCGTATGACCTTGCTCGCGACTTTTTCTTCACCCAAACAGACATAACTAAACCTCATATATTCTCCTAGACTCGATTCCATTTCATATGCTCTCATTTTAATCATATTTCAAGTTATGCATTTCGACGAATTCGACTTTTTTTCGCGAAACCGTGAAAACAGTGCGAAAGAAGCTGTGCCGGTCGAATATTCTGCCGTTCGTGTAGAGGAAACGTCAATTGACGATGATTGACGGGGAAAATTCAGTTGTTTGAGACCAAAACCAAAGTAAGGAAATCGAAAATCTTCTTCAATGTGAAATTACACATCAACAAAACCTTGGAATTGATACGTATCTTATTTGGATGCTTGCTTATTATAAGAGTTATTTATGGAGCGGTCTCTAGGCGTAACTAGTGGGTTGGTTTTTTAGATACTTGGCTAGGGTTTGTTTTTCTGTGGAAAATAGACTCTTTCGGCTCCAAAGTTACACAGATGATGATGTTTGTAGGCTCATGTTCATGTGAGTCGAAGGTATTTTCAAAAATGTCAAAATTCGTCTTTATTTGTTCCCCAAGTTGGTAGGTCTTGTTGCTATACACCAAAATTAGGAGGGTAAATTTGTTCAGCCTAAAATGATTGCCCAAAATGTTGAATATTTTAGTATGTTTAAAACGTTTTCACTGTGGACATTTGACTTTTAGGAATAGACTTCTGGGGCCTGTCGAATTTTCGTTTTCAATGTAGAATATTTCTAGTTTTGACTTATTGGGGTTTCATGTAGGTTCCCTATAGTTGCAAGGTCCTATTGCATACATCGAAATTAAGTTTTTAGGTACTTGCTCAGCCTGAAATCATCCAATTTAGTACCTCTAGACCTCAGTAATGTCCAAAGTGGTTTAGAGTATCAAAAAGTTTAACAGCGAAAACTTGATTTTTTGACGTTTTGCCTCTGCATACGAAGTTCCTATTTTTCTTCACAACTTTCCCTAGTACCTCCTTGGAATCTACTGCATCTCACCCAATAAAAATAATAATGTAAGAACCTATTAATCGTGCATAATAATTGCCGTTGATTGTGTTGGTCGAATGGAATCGTTCAATTTTGTATTAACAACTTCCTTAGCCAAAATCCATGATCCAAATTATTAATATCATTTACTCAATTACTAGGAGCAGTCTCTAGGCGTAACTAGTGGGTTGGTTTTTTAGATACTTGGCTAGGGTTTGTTTTTCTGTGGAAAATAGACTCTTTCGGCTCCAAAGTTACCCAGATGATGATGTTTGTAGGCTCATGTTCATGCGAGTCGAAGGTATTTTCAAAAATGTCAAAATTCGTCTTTATTTGTTCCCTAAGTTGGTAGGTCCTGTTGCTATACACCAAAATTAGGAGGGTAAATTTGTTCAGCCTAAAATGATTGTCCAAAATGTTGAATATTTTAGTATGTTTAAAACGTTTTCACTGTGGACATTTGACTTTTAAGTATGGACTTCTGGGGCCTGTCGAATTTTCGTTTTCATTGTAGAATATTTCTAGTTTTGACTTATTGGGGTTTCATGTAGGTTTCAAAACGTCCAAATCTTACAAACCTCATTACTACCTATAGTTGCAAGGTCCTATTGCATACATCGAAATTAAGTTTTTAGATACTTGCTCAGCCTGAAATCATCCAATTTAGTACCTCTAGGCTCCAGGAATGTCCAAAGTGTTGTAGAGGATGAAAAAGTTCAACAGCGAAAACTTTGATTTTTGGACGTTTTGTCTCTTGCGTTTCTTATTTGGATGCTTGCTTATTAAAGGATTTATTTATGGAGCAGTCTCTAGGCGTAACTAGTGGGTTGGTTTTTTAGATACTTGGCTAGGGTTTGTTTTTCTGTGGAAAATAGACTCTTTCGGCCTCAAAGTTACACAGATGATGATGTTTGTGAGCTTGTGAGTCGAAGGTATTTTCAAAAATGTCAAAATTCGTCTTTATTTGTTCCCTAAGTTGGTAGTTTCTGTTGCAATAAACCACAATTAGGAGGGTAAATTTGTTCAGCCTAAAATGATTGTCCAAATAACGTTGAATGTTTTAGTACCTAATGTTTAAAACGTTTTCACTGTGATCATTTGACTTTTAGGAATAGACTTCTGGGGCCTGTTGAATTTTCGTTTTCAATGTAGAATATTTCTAGTTTTGACTTATTTGGGGTTCATGTAGGTTTCAAAACGTCCAAATCTTACAAACTCTGCCTCATTACTACCTATAGTTGCAAGGTCCTATTGCATACATCAAAATGAAGTTTTTAGGTACTTGCTCAGCCTGAAATCATCCAATTTAGTACCTCTAGGCTCCAGGAATGTCCAAAGTGGTGTAGAGCATGAAAAAGTTCAACAGCGAAAACTTGATTTTTGGACATTTTGTCTCTGCATACGAAGTTCCTATTTTTCTTCACTACTTTCCCTAGTACCTACTTGGAATCTACTGCATCTCACTCAATAAAAATAATAATTTAAGAAACTATTAATCGTGCATAATAATTGCCGTTGATTGTGTTGGTCGAATGGAATCGTTCAATTTTGTATTAATAACTTCCTTATCCAAAATCCATAATCCAAATTATTAATATCATTTACTCAATTACTAGGAGCAGTCTCTAGTCGTAACTAGTGGGTTGGTTTTTTAGATACTTGGCTAGGGTTTGTTTTTCTGTGGAAAATACACTCTTGCGGCTCCAAAGTTACACAGATGATGATGTTTGTAGGCTCATGTTCATGTGAGTCGAAGGTATTTTCAAAAATGTCCAAATTCGTCTTTATTTGTTCCCCAGGTTGGTAGGTCCTGTTGCTATACACCAAAATTAGGAGGGTAAATTTGTTCAGCCTAAAATGATAGTCCAAAATGTTGCAAGTTTTAGTATGTTCAAACGTTTGACTTTTGGGAATGGACTTCTGGGGCCTGTCGAATTTTCGTTTTCAATGTAGAATATTTCTAGTTTTGACTTATTGGTGGTTCATGTAGGTTTCAAAACGTCCAAATCTTACAAACTCTGCCTCATTACTACCTATAGTTGCAAGGTCCATTCATGCATACATCAAAATTAAGTATTTAGGTACTTGCTCAGCCTGAAATCATCCAATTTAGTGCACCTCCAGGCACCAGGAATGTCCAAAGTGTTGTAGAGCATGAAAAAGTTTAACAGCAAAAACTTGATTTTTGGACGTTTTATCTCTGCATACAAAGTTCCCATTGTTCTTCACTACTTTCCCTAGTACCTTCTTGGAATTTATTGCATCTCACCCAATAAAAATAATAATGTAAGAACCTATTAATCGTGCACAATAATTACCGTTGATTGTGTTGGTCGAATGGAATCGTCCAATTTTGTATTTAAAAACTTCCTTAGCCAAAATCCATAATCCAAATGGTTGTTTATAGCATTTACTCAACTACTAGGTTAGGTACGCTCAATACAATAACGACTTAAACGTAGCGATGTTATAAGTAAATCTCTCTTTTACTCCTTTAAAACTGATAAGATTTCCTAAGTAAAATGCGCAGATCTCTAATTTTGAACGGGTTTTGCTCGAGGATTGTAACCAATCATGAGCGGGATGAACGACCTCTTAGGTATCTTCGACTCCCGCACGTCAGAATGCAAATGAATGGAAAACATTTGCAGTTCGTAATCCTTTTAATGATTCACGAAGAATTAGGTAGGTAACTGCATGAGGAAATAAGTCTTGGTTGAACGGACTAGGTGTTATTTCTACCCATCTCCAGGGTGAACGTACTGTTTGTTGTGAAATTCTAGTATCTAACAGAATTCGTTCGTCCAACATTTTGCTCAGTAAATTGAGATAGCCATTCGTAAACGGAAGGCTGATAACCGCTGATGATGGCTCTGTGTGGTATGGATGAGGAGGAGCATGATCAAAATTTATAGAATTTTCTTGCAGCAGCAAAAAATATAACTTAACTCCAAACATGGAAAAAAGCATTGGAAAAGCATTTTTCATTCAAAATCTATTAAGCATACGATTTATTGGATACGAAGTAAACGGAAGGCTGATAACCGCTGATGATGGCTCTGTGTAGTATGGATGAGGAGGAGCATGATCGAAATTTATAGAATTTTCTTGCAGCAGCAAAAAAATATAACTTAACTTCAAACATGGAAAAAAGCATTTTTCATTCAAAATCTATTAAGGATACGATTTATTGGATACGAAGTTTCAAAGGGCAAATCAAGCCAGACCCTGATAGACTCCACCCATTCCTTGACCTTGCACTCCCTAACACTGCAGCTGCAGTAAATAAGTTTTCAGACAAGGTACCTATACCCATACCCATTGGTTCATACGAAGAAATCAATAAGTTCGGAAGCATTACTTTTGAATGGGGAATTATCATCAACTTTTGTTCTTTTTTTCTGAAATTTAATGGCTTAAAAGAAACAATATTGAAGTCGTAGAGCAAAAATAGTGTATCTGTGATTTTAGAAAATTTAATAAAATTTTCATTATTGTAATATGGCGGGAAAGTTACGTTGAAACGGGTGTCGTCTGTCATTGGCCGAACCTGTCCATGCCTGTCAACCAAACAAAACGAAAATTGACAACTCTCAAAAAACAATGCTTACTGTTAGAGCGATTAGTGAGAATAAAATTAACTTAATGAAATTAAGTTATTTTTTCACTGCTACTCTTTCTCTGCAGTCCTCCCACTCTCTACAGGAGTTCGCCAGGGATCTGTGCTGGGTCCATTGCTTTACATTGTTTTCACAAACGACCTCCCAGCAACGCTGAGTCTGGCTTCTCGACAACTGGACCTTGAGGATCTGCTGCTCCTAAACGTTGACCAGCTTTGCCAGAATCCATTGAGCTGTGACGGTGAGCTCGTATCAACAATCCAGTATGCGGATGATACAACAGCGTTCATTGCTGCTCCCTCCCAGGCTGCTCTCTCTCGGCTTGCTTGTAGGGTGGAACTTATCATGTCTGACTGGTGCAGGGTTAATCTACTAGTAATGAATGAAAAGAAGACCCAGTAAATTTTCTTCTCCAATGAAATTAATGACAAGTCTCCAGTATCATTGCTG
>JAEMON010000014.1:10182089-10194166 GCA_030264115.1 Lygus lineolaris | reverse complement strand
ACTCGATGCCGGATTCACAGATAAGATAAATACATTAATGTAAGTACCTATGGCCTTTACAATGAGTACTCAAAAGAAATAATCTCATGCGAGAAAAAAGCTAAATAGGTAATAAATACCTAATTGGTTCGTTTCAAAATTGCATTACATTTTGAGGTTTGGAATCCTAGTGAAGGTGGATTGAAGTATAATGGGGAATGATCGTGTATGAGAAAATCGAATTTTTTCCACTCTTCTATTGTTAATAGGAATAAAATAACACTGTTAATACAAAGAAAAAAATAGTTGATCGTTCTGGTGTGGCGAAAATTCGGAATAAAATCTCAGCAGTTTGAAAAACAGGCGCCATTCCGACGGCCCTTGAGCCACCCGGTAACACGTCACACTAAAAGAACAACTGAAAGAGAATGTGCAGAGATCACACAGGGAGCAGTGAAAACATAATTTAGTTAAATAATTGATTATTATTAATTAATTAATAATTAATTCAATCAATTATCTAATTGAGTTAATTATATTCTCACTAATCTGGGGCTAAAACAGTGTTGTTTTTGTTTGGTTGACAGGCCTTCACAGATTTTGGCCAATGACAGACGACACCCGTTACAACGTAACTTTCCCGCCATATTACAAAAATGAAAATTTTAATAAATTTTCTAAAATCACAGATACGTTATTTTTGCTCTACGGCTTCAATATTGTTTCTTTTAAGCCATTACCTTACAGAAAAAAAAAATAAAAAAAATTGATGATAATTCCCCATTGTCATGATATCACATGTTAGGTAGGTATAATAATGCAGGTAATAGTATTATTATTTCGGAGGGGGGTATTGAGAGAAAGAGTAGTCAAAAGTTCTATAGTCAAAGTATCAAACTCCTCGCAGCTAGAAAACTCCTTTACTTCTTACCGGCCTTGAAGGCTTCGACCATACAGTCTAGTGTATAGTCGAAGCTTGAAGGTCACTGCTTCGACCATACTGTATGGTCGAAGTTAGGTAGAAACTGATTGATGATAGAAAATTTTACAAAAAGCATTTGAGTACTTCTCTTGGTATCGGAAAAAGTATCGATACTAGTACCCATACTCGAATCACAAGTATCGATACCAAAAATACTTAGTATCGAAATAAATATTTGATACCATACTCATATCGAATGGAATCGAACGTCCCTAGTCACAGGGTCTAACGACTCCACCACATCACTCAAGGTTCCAGGATCTCTAAAGTATATTTTTTAATTAAAAAAAATGACTGAAATACTATACTCCACAGTCTAATAACTACAAACTCATCCTCATCGGCGCCATCTTGTTACTTGTTCCAGGTCAACCTCATGGAGCACTTTCAGAGGAAACACTCTCTGGTCCGCCCGTACATCTGCGACGTCTGCGCTGCGCGATTCGTCACGAAACAAGAGCTTGTCCGTCATTACAGGAAACATATAGGCGACTAAAAGCTTCCCTTTCACCCCGGTAATCTCTCATTGATTATTATTTCTTTAAAAAATAGTATTTTTACTTCCTTTTTTCTAAACAACTGAATTTACGTATATAGTTTGGAATGACGTCAAAAACTAGTGTTTTAAACACATCAGTACCCGGAAATTAAATTCTACGGTTTTCATCTTCAAATTTCATTCAAACTTGTGGATCTTCTCTTATCAATTCACATACGCAATTCTTTTATAATATAAATTCTACCAACAAGATCTCGTGTGCCATAAATCACGCTCTTTAAAACTCCCACGGATGCGCGTTTTCGTCAACTTATTATCAAATTCAAAAACGGCAAACTTCCAATTTAATAAATTTGTAAAATCATCAAGCCGCAATGTCGTTCAAAACTTGCTGCCTTAGAATTTTCTGACTACTAGCGCCAACCCTCTCCAGTTTCAACGCCTTTGAAAAAGGTGCTTAGATTTCAGGTTGAAACATACAACTTCGGACTTTCTTATCAAAATGTTTTCAAAGGTGCTATTAATTTTAGTTATAAGATTTTAATTGAATTTCATTAACATCGTCTAGTTTATTTTAAATTTCATATATTTTATCGTGAAATCGTCAAACCTTCTAACGCTTTAAAAAACCAATTGATATTGTTTCTGGTTCTATATTTATTATTCTGTGTACACGTAGATTTTTTTATCACTGACTTTTTTTGCTTAGTGTGTAGTTGAAATTTTGTTCAGTTTGTTTCAAACTGCCATCACTTTTTTGTTTTTTGTTAATTTTATGAAAAATCCTGTATATATTTGTCTGTGATACTTTGATGGAGGGAAAGATCGGGAATGAAAAAAAAGAGCATCACTACTTACTGAAATGGGAATGCAGTTTATCTCGAACTCACAAATTGTATTTGTGCTTGATTATCTGAAAATTGGATTTTTTATGTTTATTGCCTACTTTAGTTTGTTGTCGTGTCGATTCGGTATTAATAATTCATGATGAGCACTTTCTAATGTATCGAAGGTTGGGTCTTATTGAAAAAGTGGTTGATATGATCACCGCAAATTCGCCCACAGTATTGAATGACTTCTGGTCAATGCACGTAACCTTTTCAAATCGTGCTAATCATGATATTATGGTCGACACGGATCTTTTTTAATTTGCGTAACATTAGGGCTTTCATTTATTTAAAAAAAACAATTGTATGATCAACATGTTTTAGGTTAGTTATTTGTGTCATAATTACTATTTTTATAACAATTATTATATTTTTCTTATCGGATTCGTGGTTTCAACGGTTAGTTCTGTGAGAAATATGTTGACAGACATCAAATGTCTTTAAAAAATTAATTTTCGGAAGGAATCATTATATGAATTTATTTCGCGATGACTTACGAGCTACAGTGATATATTAGGAACAATGATCAGTACTGACTTGATAGATGCCTTCTTATGCTTAGTTCACATGGCTCGGGAATGTCTGGGAAAGTGGTGGATGGAAGCATTCACTTGGAAGCTCACGGCAACAGAATACGGAAAAATATTTCTTTGAAGTTGACCATGATCACAGAAAATATATTATGGTATCAGTGTATCACACATAAATTATGAACACTAAAAGAGCCTGAGCCAATACAAGTTCAGAAAATCAAAACCAAGATAAATCTAATAAAAGCAGTGGCTGCCATGTTGCTTGTGGATATTATAATAAATATCGCAGTTTATACTATCCATGGTGGTTTGTGCTGGTTTGTGGGTCCACGAGGATTGTGCTGGTCCATATGCGGTGACGGTTCCAACTGCTACAGTGACAAAGATGAAACTGTTCCAATGTGATGGTACAGTTTCCTTATCAGTACACCCTACAACCATCTATAATAACCAAAAATGCTGTAAAATTCAGTGGATTTCATAGAGTAAGTTAGGTAGGTCTTTAACACCTGCAGTGTGGGAGCCCAAATTGTGTCAACCCCTCCACCCTGAACCAACAAATGACAAAAATGGTCTCACTCGTAAAAATACGCCTATTTCTTAGTTCACAATTCGGCGTGAGCTCCTGTGTATTCTGAGTGACAGCCAGGGTCGTACTGAATAGATCGTGAAGAGATTCGAGGCTTCCAGGCGATCGGGTGGGGAACTACAACACCCTCCTCAGAGACATGTGGGGAAGGAGACAGCCGCTTAAGTATTCTCCCGCTCGGTGTGAAGACTCAGAGGGGCGCTTAAATGGCTGTCCGCACTGAATTTGTTAAACTATGATCAGATCCCTAAGTGTCTTGGTAACTGGAACCATAGTGCTGTCCTTACTGAAGACTGAACGTGGTTCTGTGCTTCCCAGTCCAGTTACTCTAATTTGAATCATGCCATACTCTGAGGCAGATCACAGTTATAAGCTTCACAGTTCAGTCACTCAGTAACTTTAGTGATTTACTAGTAGGTACTCGGAGACTAGAAGGTTCCATGCTTCCCGATCCTGTCACCAGACCACCTCCTTCCCGGTTATCGGTTGTTGAGTACTGCTAAGGGCCATGTTGTC
This sequence comes from Lygus lineolaris, assembly GCA_030264115.1. Classification (NCBI taxonomy): domain Eukaryota; kingdom Metazoa; phylum Arthropoda; class Insecta; order Hemiptera; family Miridae; genus Lygus; species Lygus lineolaris. The sequence continues at coordinate 10,190,181 of JAEMON010000014.1, read as the reverse complement.
ACTGTTTGGAAGCATTACAGCATGAGACTAGGTTCCACAGTCCTGGTACAGCCGTACTGTCTGTCACACCCCTACTATCCACACCTTTCCATAGGTAGGGGTGTCTGGAAGGCTCTCTGCCAATCGCATTGCAGAATAGACGTTCTGCTCCATGTGAAACAGGCTTAGCGAGAAACAGCTGTAGTGGTGATTATTTGAACTAAAAGCTTGAGCGTGTCACCACTAGGGTTCGGGTTCGAAAAAAAAATTTCCTTCTCCTTCTTTGTTTCACCTCTTGGAACCATTACAGCACGAGGCTAGGTTCCACAGTCCTGGTACAGCCGTACTGACACACCCCTACAATCTGCACCTTTCCATAGGTGGGTTTTCTTGAAGGCTCTCTGCCAATCGCATTGCAGAATAGACGTTCCGCCCCATTCTGCTTCATGTGAACTAGGCTTTCCTGTTCATGTGAACCAGGCGTAGCGAGCGACAGCTGTAGAGGTGATTAGTTGAACTAAAAGCTTGAGAATGTCATCACTAGGGTTCGGGTTTGTGAGGCGAGAATATTCCTTCTCCTTCTTCGTCGTCACTGCTTGGAACCATTGCAGCATGATACTAGGTTCCACAGTCCCGGTACAGCTGTACTGACATACCCCTACAATCCGTACCTTTCCACAGGTGGGGGTGTCTGGAAGATTCTCTGCCAATCCCATTGCAGAACTGATGTTGTGCACCATTCTGCTCCATGTGAACTAGGCTTTGCGAGTGACAGCCATAGTGGTGATTAGTTGAACTGAAAGCTTGAGCGCGTCGTCACTAGGGTTCGGGTTTGTGAGGCGAGAATCTTCCTTCTCGGTCTTCGTCGTCACTGCTTGGAACCATTGCAGCACGAGGAGGGGTTCCACAGTCCCAGTACAGCTGTACTGTTAGACCCCTACTATCCGCACCTTTCCACAAGTGGGGGTGTCTGGAAGACTCTCTGCCAATCACATTGCACAACAGACGTTCCTCACCATTCTGGTCCATGTGAACTTGGATTTCCTGTTCATGTGAACCAGGCCTTGTAGCAACTGCCCTAGTGGTGATTAGTTGAAATTAAAGCTTGAGCGCGTCGTTACTAGGGTTCGGGTTTGTGAGGTGAGAATCTTCCTTCTCGGTCTTCGTCGTCCCTGCTTGGAACCATTGCAGCACGATACTAGCTTCCACAGTCCTGGTACACCTGTACTGACATACTACCCTACTATCCGCAGAAGATTCTCTGCCAATCCCATTGCAGAACTGATGTTCCGCACCATTCTGGTCCGTTTGAACTAGGCTCTCCTGTTAATGTGAACCAGGCCTCGTTGCAACTGTCCTACAAGTGATTAGTTGAACTAAAAGCTTGAGCGTGTCGCCACTAGGGTTAGGGTTTGTGAGGCGAGGATCTTCCTTCTTCTTCTTCGCCGTCACTGCGTGGGTTCCACAGTCCCGGTACAGCCGTGCTGACACACCCCTACTATCCGACCTTCCATAGGTGGGGATGTCTGGAAGACTCTCTGCCAATCCCATTGCGCAACAGACTTTCGATGCCTTCCCGGTCCATGTGAACTAAGCTCTCCTGTTCATATGAACGAGGCCTCATCGTCACACCAGATTTCTTCATCATGGCTGCCATTCACGAATGAACTTGCATTTACTATACAATCTCAAAGTTCAACCAAGTTAGAAATGTATCAAACTGTAAACCAGAAAAGTCAAACCCTGAAACTGAAATTACTTTACAAAACAATTTCTAAAGAATCCTTAACATTACTTATATATTTATGCAACATCCTTGCGTACAATGATTATGTGTACACTTGGGACGTAGAATTTGAATCAATTTTAATTTCAATTACCTCAACAGTAATACTCTTATCAATTAATACCTCATGACGTCTCTACTACGCCTTCTCTCTTAATTTTAGTATTTTCTACAATTATCACGTAATTACATTTTAAATAATATACCTTGTAAGTGCAACCAAGCTTACTTTTCTCCCGATTACTATTTTTTTGTAATTTCTTGTGTAATAATTAATACAGAAACAAATTCTTTACGGCGTTCTTAAAAGAACACTTTGTAATCATAGAAAGCGGTGACAATTGGCCTATAAATACCTAATAAAAATACTCGTAGAATATTGCCTTGATAGTTTTTAGTGGACAAAAATGAATAAACGCGGTAGAAATTTTATTAATATCAAACAAAGAAATTAGATTTTACTTAGAGGATTTTACAGATAATTAATCTATGACAACATTAGAAGATAATAATTTTAAAATGAAAGAAATCAACTGGATTGCATGGAAAGTTGATTGTTTATGTAAATAGTGCATGAAAATTAGGGACAAAAGTAAGATTTTTTAACTTAGATGAAGCAAGTAAAGGAGATTTTTGGCGGAAATTTTATTTAAAGAAAATAAATGGTTGACATTTTGTTGAACTAAAAGTGGTTACGGCTAAAGTATACGAAAGTTGGTTGATATGTACCTGTTTTGTGCAATGATTTCCTTTTTTTAATTTAATCGTTCGAAAAAGTATTCTTTTCTTCCGAATATTTTTACTGCCTGCAGTTACGAAATTCGTTGTTGAATTTGCAATTTAATTGTAGAATAATGTTGAGCATTTTTAATGTTGATTTCATTTTTATCGCAGTATGCATTTTGAAAATTGTTTCCATTAATTTCCTTGATTGGTTATTATAACGTGAAATTGCGGTGTTGCCGATGATTCATTTTATTTTCTTCGATCGATGAGCATATTTTTATATTGTGTCAATACGCAGTAATTTTGTAGATAAGGCTTTTAAAACTCGAGCAGGTTGGTCAATTTTTTTCGAATTCGAGAGCGTTTTAAACGAGCAACACCCAATTTCACGTGTGATTTCCTCTTGATTTGGGCTTCCATAATGTTTTATATTGTTGGTTAATTATGAAAGCTATTAAAATTTCGATTTTTTTTTTTTTTGGGTCGAGAACCAGGTTTTACTTTTTCAAACAAAAATTTAAACGAAGGTTGATTTGGAAGAAACAGTGACGAGATATAGTGACATAAGAACTTAGATTTTAGCGAACAGTAGACAATACCATATTTTATAATAAAACCTTAAGAATAAAGGACAAAATCAATAACAATTTATTATTATAAATTTGAGAATATGTACTAATTATTCACATTATTAAGGAAATATTGGTGAACCCAGTGATATAGCTAGGCCTTGGTTAATTTATTGTGATTCTTCGATTTTTTACATTTCCTATAGAAGAAGAAAAACCTGTGGAGTTTTCATGGAAACAACGTTGGATTATTGACTTGTGAGTGGAAGGTAGTTCAACATTTTGAGTGTTGTCGTTTTTTATGGAGCAAATTATCAAATTAGGATTCGATTCTTATAATTGGACGGTGTTATGCACAAACCGGCCTCCACCCTATACGTTTTTTGGTGCGCAGAATCGAATGGTAACGTCAACATAAGAGTAACTTCAATTCTTTCCGAGTTATGGCGGATACCTGGTTTGTGCAAAACGAAAATATCAACGAACGTATTTCGCACAACCCGGCCAAGCGGAAAAATGTGCACAAATCGGCCAAATGCCGGCGCCTGGCCGGTTTGTGCAGATCAACCGTAGCTTTTTCAACAGGAAAGATGGGTAGAAAACAAAAATGTTTGGATTTGCCACCAACCCCACAATAAAGTTGAACCTCAACTAATGCCTATGCTGAAAAAAAAAACTTTTTATATGAAAACCTTGACCAAGTAGGATGGGCCGTATATCTTAACACCTTCAGTGCCGGAGCCCAAGTTGTATCAACCCTACCACCCTGAACCAAAAAATGATAAAAATGGTCTCACTCTAAAATACGCTTATTTTTTAGTTCACAATTGGGCGTGAGCTCCTGTGTATGCTAGGTGAAAGCCAGGGTCGTACTGAATAGATCTTGAAGAGAAACGGGGCTTCCAAGCGATTAGGTGGGGAACTACGACTCCCTTCACAATAGGTGTGGGGAGGGAGACAAGCGCTTAAGTGCCCTCCTGCTCCGTGTGAAGACTCTGAGGGGCGCTTAAGCGCCCCTCCGCCATGAATGTGTCAATCACTTCTGTAACATGGACGTATAGAATCAGTGAACATTATTTCAGAAAAATTTGTAAAATAGTTCTGGAGCCTATGACAACTAATTTCAAGCGCAGTAGCTATTACGAAATAGTTCAATCAGGACTACAGAGGTTTCAGAATAGATACAGATACAGAGGTATAGATAGGAATAGATACACGTAGATACAGAGGTTTCAGGAAATTCACGTTTGCGCATGCGCTCACGCTACTAATTTTCCAATGGCGATGTATAGGGGACTGTCACAGGGCTAACCCGAACGATCCCTGAAAATTTCATCAAATTTGGGTGATAACTTCATATAGTTTTGCCTGGGACAAGAAAATTGACCACAGACCGACATGCAGAAAGACCGTCAGATAGACAGACAGACAGACTGGGAACCAAAATTTTTTAGAAAGCTCGTAAATGTAAAAAGCAAGTGGAAATTTTGATTTCGGGGGAGTACTATTCGGTAGTGAGGAAGCAAAAATAAAAAAAATGTTGAATTTTCATCTTTGGTGCATAAAACACGTTCTGGATTGGATTTCTCTTGGATACTGAGCACTCGGAAATTACCGAATGTAAGTAGGTGCCTAACAAAAAAGAGATAATAAAAGTTCGTACAAATACCAGTAACATTTTGAAAAATCTTTACAAACTTTATTGAAATACAATATGAAAGTACTGAAGTCATTACTGAATAGAGTAAAAGTCTTCACAATGCAGTAGCTCACTCATTATACAGGGTGATTCAAAAAGAATACCACATTTTTGAAAATGGATTACTCGGCAATGAGAAAATGGAGAGCGCTACGCTTTGTGTCGTGGTTTGAAGGACGTTCTGAAGTTTTTATTTTTTGCTCAGAGATGTCGCTACGAGCTCCCGCTCTCGTGTAACCTTCATTTGTTTGTTTGTTGCAAAGATGGCGACCACGCTTGCAACAAATTGATCATGACAAAAAACTCGGACAAAAAAATCAACTTAACATGGTTGTGAATCACTTGTGGAGATTCGCTATCGTGTTGCTGACCATAAACCAGAAATAAATCAGCAACACGATCGTAAATATCAGTGATTCACAGTCATGTTATGGTCACTTTGTTTGCCAACCAGAAACTTTGTTTCTGTGTTTGTTCATAAAAAAAAAGTTGTTTGGTTGCTCATAGCGACATCTCTGAGCAACCAAAAAAAAAACTTCCGAATGTCCTTAGAACCACGACGAATAGCGCAGCTCTCTCTGGTTCTTCAATGCTAAGTTATCCATTTTCAAAGATGTGGTATTCTTTTTGAATCAACCTGTACTCTTCGAAATCTATGTAATTTTCTTAGTAAATCTCACCTGAGTTTTGCACAGAGCGGCCAAACAACTGGATGTTGACATGTTGTCATTTGTCCGCTTTGTGCAGAATAGCGATGGAAGATCGAAGTGGATCAATCTTTTTGGTCCAATTAATCGATTTTTTAGATCGATCCCAACTTGCCAGAGAATCGAAAAGATCGATCTTTTTGTGGACGATTTTCGATTCGAGGAGTTTCAGCAGTCATTTAAAAGCTTGAGCAAAATAGGAGAATCGAAAGATCGATTCTTTTGAGCCAATTTATCGATCTTTTCTATTCAAAACTTTCGATTCATCGATTCCCAAAGATCGATTCTTTTCATTTTGATCTTCATCCCTAGTGCAGAATACTGACGCTCCAAATGTCAGACGCGGCGGCAGATGGGCGCTTGGCCGGTTTGTGAAAATTACTTCGAAAAAAAAAAAACGTTTTGCACAGTTTATCAACCCTAGTTCGTTAAGAAGTCGACAGATCGCGTTGTAATGATAAAAATCTGAAAGTACTCGTCGAGACGAATCGATTGATACTTACAAAAAAAAACTCGATTTTTGGCGATTGGGCCAGTTTGTGCATAACACCGTCCAATTCGTTTTGTACTCTTGAATTCATATCACACGAGCTTGTAGTAAGTTAATCACATATTGATTATTCCAATTAACAGTATTAATTTACGTGTTTCATGCAATGGGCACCTTTAAAAAAAGTACCTTCTAAAAATTGTTCCGATTATCACATTTAATCACTTCTGATCTGTTTTTTTGGACTTCCTCCCACTGATACGTTGATGAGGATTGTAAGTATGTACGACAATGAAATTTTGTTCTTTCGCATTGACTAAATTGTTCACATAGATGAAAAAAAAATCCAAAAAAGTTGAGATTTTCGTGCCTTTTAATGTAAAAACGACGAGGTTAGAATGAATTCTAACCTCCTCGCGTGAAAAACAACAATGGCGACTTTCCCGTCCATACTAAGGAAGGGATAACCTCCGAGGGAACCTTCCAAAGTTCACGTGTCGCTCAAGGAATCAAATTTGGCAAATTCTTCGGCGGATGATGTCCATCTCCCCACAATTTTCTTAGTCAAAAATCACTGACAATTCGTCAAAACTATCGGCTGTGGATTAAAAAAAAATGTTGAATTTGTTTCTTGTAGTATTTGCCATGACAAATAGCGTAAACTGCACACCTGAAATGTATGTTGTACTGTATTTCTTCAAGTTTTTATCGTGCGAAATTCTTGAATGTTCAACTGGGAACGTAATGAATTGAAGAGTTACTACATTTTCCTACAGCTTTTTTAATTACAATTTTACCCAAAGTCCTTCAGTTTATCTACATTTATTGAAAAAGTACCTACTAATTTTGAACCGAAATGTTACAATACTCATTTTCGAGTTGAAATGTTTACCCCGTGTACATATCTATACGCGTCGAATTGTTGATGGCTCTGGAACTGCAAGATTTTTTGTTTATTTGTATGGTCTCGCTTCGATTTTGTAAAAAAAAAAAGATATCATGACGGTATTTTTATTAAAAATTAATATTTTATTTTACTTTAAATACAATTTGTATTCAGTATTTTTAAATTTTAATGTTACAGTTATAATGCTAGGGTTTTTATTTTGTGTATAATGGAATGTTCAATTTTTTAAAATCATTTTGACAATGTTATTTCCTTTTGTGATAGAAAAATTATATTTTGTGACCGGTTATTATTATTACTATTATTGAAAATTTGCTCTCTATTTATTTCAAATTTTTTTGGATTTTTTGTGTATTTTTGCTCTAATTTTTATAAATACATTTCAATTGTTGAGGAGTATTGCAAATTATTATTTAGGCTAGTCAGTTTGAAGAAGAGCCGTAGGTACTACGTGGAGAAAAATTCAGCAATAACCAGTGATGTTTAATGTTTCGAACAAAGCTTTATGTGAATATTTTGGTTTGTTTTTTTTGAAAACAACATTAATATTATTTGGATTTATTTTTCCCTCAAAATAAACACAATCACCATGTTCGATGTGTTTTTTTTTTCTATACCCACTCATCCGGATTTGGTTCTTATTAGGTTTGTTCCAACTTGTACGAATATTCCGATTATATTCGAATAGTTAGCGGCGCAAAATTCTTGTGAATATTTGAGTATTATGTTTTGCCAATTGAATTGTGTGCAACTTGTCCTACTAAGAATTGAAATCCTGTTCCAACAGCCAGAGCAAGTTTCACACATTCGGAAAATTCTCACCCCTGCAGAGTTGAATACAGGATATTTTTCTGCGATCCCTCGGGTTTGTTCCAACTAACAGCGAAAATCTACAATCTGAAGATGCACTCAACTTTGACCTTGGAAACCTTATTTGGAGTAAAGTAACACTTAATACAAAGAAAAAATAGTTCAATCGTTCTGTTGTGGAGAAAATTCTGAATAAAATATCAGCAGGCGGCATTCCGAAGGCCCTTGAGACACCCGGTTACACGTCACACTAAAAGAACAACTGAAAGAGGATGTGCTGAGATCACACAGGGAGCAGTGAAAAAGTAATTTATTATTATTAATTAATTCAATGAATTATCTAATTAAGTTAATAATATTCTCACTAATTTGGAGATAAAAAAGTCCCATTCATGCAGCATGAGTATTGATGAGCGAAT
>JAEMON010000014.1:10129772-10141834 GCA_030264115.1 Lygus lineolaris | reverse complement strand
TTTTCGACTCAGCCGATCTGAGAGCTCCATTTTCGACCCAGCTGATCAGACTGAGTAGTACCTCATTGATTTCTACCTAGCCTTCACTTTTCGAGTGAAGTTTGAAGATTTTTCAATTTATTGGTATTACTAATACGGTATTTGTAAACAAATATCCTACATTGTCTTCTGTTTAACTCAGCTTTCCGTACATCCACGGTCGTGTGCAGGGCGTGGAAATATTCGATAAATTGAGGGCTTTCCAACGAGTGGTGAACGATTTTCATGGGTTGGAAATTGAGGAAGTTACTTTTCCTTAGCAACGGATTCGTTGAAAGCGATAATGATCAGAACACAACTGGGAAAATTTTCGTGGACAACTTTCGTCAACAGTTTTCGTGACGATTTTTTTGTTCATGTGCCATAGCAAAGACATAAAATGTCAAAAAGACAAATTTAACGGCTCACAGTGCGGTACAGGTCGCCGAACAGCTGACCAAAGCAAAATTTCGAAAGAGATTTTCAATCCAAATCGAGGGTATTTAGAGTGATTCGAGGGTTGAAAATTAGCTAAAAAGACGAGGTTAGCTCTTCCACCCCACCATAAACTTGTTAATTTTCTTACAAATAGAAACCAAGCTTCGAAATCTGTAATTTGATCCCTCACTGTGCGAGGCTTCACACTACTTTCCTCACCCGTAGAAACCTGAAAAACGTCGTTTTTAGCACTTTTTGTGTATTCTACATATACAGGGTGTCCCACATAACGAAGACCACTCCCTTAACTTCCTTAATAAATGGGTTACAGGAAAATTCCAAATGGTTACCCCCTAATTTTTTTCTGTAGATCTCAAATAAGACATTTTTGAGCACGTACGCATGCGCAAAACGTACGCAGTGCGCACTAACTTTGTTATTTGAAATAGGAAACCCAATTTTTTATTGCACATTCGAATTCTACGCAAAATTTCATAAACATATGACACCTAAATCTTTTTTTTTTACGGCGCGCAACCCTACCGGCATGCGCTGAAAAATCGCTCAATCGTAAAATTGCGTATAAATCCGATTTTTGGGAACCCAGAGTGTGGCACATGAAATTTCATTATTTTTCGACGCTGAATCACGTGGTGATATTAGTTTTTCTAATTTGACTTGAATAAACCGAGATTACAGCCTAAAACATGTTTTAATCAAGTTAAATAAAAAAACTGAAAGGTGATTCAGCGCCGAAAAATAATGAAATTTCACGTGGCACACTCTGGGTTCCCAAAAATCGGATTTATACGCAATTTCACGATTGAGCGATTTTTCAGGGCATGCCGGTAGGGTTGCGCGCCGTAAAAAAAATCGATTGAGGTGTCAATATTTATGAAATTTTGCGTAAAATCCAAATCTGCAATACAAAAATGGGGGTTCCCATTTCAAAAATGTCTTATTTGAGATCTACAGAAAAAAATAAGGGGGTTACCATTTGGAATTTTCCTGTAACCCATTTATTAAGGAAGTTAAGGGGGTGGTCCTCGTTATCTGGGACACCCTGTATACTAAAAACAGCCATTATTGTGGATTTTAACGCTGGTTTCGGCCCTCAGGATAATTTAGTGGAGCTCGTTTCTACATGAAAGAAGAATAAGTCCTGTAAATTTCATCAAAATGTTTAGAGCAGTTTTCCAGAAAAGCTAAAAAATTTGCTAAAAATACGTTTTTCCATAGGTTTTGAATATTTCCTCCCCCTAATAATTGACCTGGCGGGCTGAAATTCTAATTGGAGCATCCTCATACATGTAGAAACCTCATAGCTTCATTTTCCTCGAAAATGCGCAAAAAAACCAAAATTAATCTCCAAAATCAGTATTTTTATTCGAGTTTCTGAACAAATTTCTGTTTTCAAATCAACAACAACAGAATTGGTTCCATGTATGTCTGTTGAAGGTCCATCCTTGTTCCGAGAACAACACCATGCCAACCGGTCGTCCAATGAACCTATAGAACCTAACGACTAACGACCGGTATGACCCGTGATTTCACTGTCGCCAGTGACCACACCATCTCTTGAGCTGCGTGACTCAGCGTCATCCAACAGGTTATCCGGACCCAAAGGCCTTCGACTGCCCTGAAATATCCGACGGAATCAGGACGGTAGGTCACCAGTGACTCGTCGAAACGGCTCGCAAGGTCGCCAGTGACTTCGGGTTATGAAGAGGTTCGACTTAGTGAAAGTTTTAGGGGATTCGCGACTCGAAGAACGAAAGGGAATGCGGGCACGCGCCGCCCTCTTCCGTCGACAGAGCGGGGAATCCCAGACATGTTATGGCGCCTTCTACCTTCCTTTTGACTGCCAAAGTCACCAGTGATATTTTCCACTCATGGAGATGAACTCTCTGCTATTGGAAACATGACAAACTAGGCTCGATCCTGCACTTGAAACGCAGTTAAACCAGGGTCAATTAGGCTGTAGTTATGAGGCTGGGAGAAGTTGGGAACTATGGGGCTCCAGGCTGTCCAAGACACAAGTGACAAGTGACAATTCTCATCATGGGGAATGACTTAGAATGGACTCAGTCTTGTGAAACGTTTGTCGAGCCTGCACTTAGAACCTTGTGAAACCAGGGTCAAGGCTGTAGTTATGAGGCTGGGAGAAGTTGGGGACTATGGGGCTCCTGCCTGTCCAAGTCACAAGTGACAAATGACAATTCTCCTCATGGGGAATGACTTAGAATAGACTTAGTCTGGTCGAACGAGAGTCGAGCCTGCACTTGGAACCTTTCGAAAAAAGGGTCAAGGCTGTAGTTATGAGGCTGGGAGAAGTTGGGAACTATGGGGCTCCTGCCTGTCCAAGTCACAAGTGACAAGTGACAATTCTCCTCATGAGGAATGACTTAGAATAGACTCAGTCTTGTCAAACGAGGGTCGATCCTGCACTTGGAACCTAGTGAAATCAGGGTCAATTAGGCTGTAGTCATGAGGCTGGGAGAAGTTGGGAACTATGGGGCTCCTGTCCAAGACACAAGTGACAATTTTCTCCTCATGGGAAATGACTTAGAATTGACTTAGTCTTGTCAAACGAGGGTCGAGCCTGCACTTGGAACCTTGTGAAACCAGGGTCAATGCTATAGTTATGAGGCTGGGAGAAGTTGGGAACTATGGGGCTCCTGCCTGTCCAAGTCACAAGTGACAAGTGACAATTCTCCTCATGGGGAATGACTTAGAATAGACTTTGTCTTGTCGAACGAGGGTCGAGCCTGCACTTGGAACCTTGTGAAACCAGGTTCAAGGCTGTAATTATGAGGCTGGGAGAAGTTGGGAAATATGGGGCTCCTGCCTGTCCAAGACACAAGTGACAATTCTCCTCATGGGGAATGACTTAGAATAGACTTAGTCTTGTCGAACAAGGGACGAGCCTGCACTTGGAACCTTGTGAAACCAGGTTCAAGGCTGTAATATGAGACCAGGAGGAGTTGGGAACTATGGGGCTCCTGCCTGTCACCAGTGACAAGTGACAATTTTCTCATCATGGGGAATGGCTTAGAATAGACTTAGGGCGGGATTTATGAGTATACAAACCTTCATTGAAGGTTTTCTCGAGCTGAGGACTCCTCGAGTCGAGGAACTGATCGATTGGAGGAACAAAGTGGAATTCATAAACCAACCTCGACCTCGACTCGAACTTGGAGGAGTCCTCGAGTTGAGGTATTCCTCGAAGTTCGGAGGCCTCCTCAACATCCATGTCGGCATCAAATTCAACAGATTTTCTGTGAGATTGGCAACACTTTTGGGTAACTGTACATAAAGATTAGCCTGGGATTGTTGTGTTTGTTTGTTTGTTGTTCATTTCCTTTTCAATTTTCAAAAACAAAACGCCATTTATTCAGAGAAGAAGAGACAACCTCAAAGGAGCTGTCCTCCATATGAAAGGAATACTACTCGAAAAAACTGACGCTGTACTTCTTAACTACTGAATGCAGGAAGCTACGTATTCGTGCATGAATTAAAACAAATGTTGTCATCCAAAATCAAAATTGCCACTTGCTTTTTACGTTTGAGAGCTTTTTGAACCAGTTCGGTTCCGTTTCTGTTTGTCCGACTGTCTGTGGTAAATTCCTTGCCGCGGGCAAACCTACATGAATGACGTTATGGTCTCATTTTGATGGCACCAACGTAACAGGTCTTACAGTGTTTTGACTGATCCCCCACCTCAAGACAAAACAGAGAGATATCAATACTTTTGATTTTCGCGAATGTGGTGAAACTGAAGAAATCTTAAAAGTATAGCTATTATGGAGGCATGCGACCTTTCCATTAACAAATATCAAGTCAGTTTTCAATCAAAAATTGTACAAATCTCAAGGAATGCGTACAAAAATTGAAATACGAACACTTGCTTTCCTACATGAGTATCACTAAACCGTTGGAATTTCTCAATGTTGCCTCCATTTAGCTAGAAAAACTGATATAGTAAACGATGGATTCCAGAGCTGGGTAAATCGAGTATTCTGATCAATGGATTTCACATTTCGGCCGGATCACTTATGTTGTATAGGTAAAATGGGAAGTTCCTACAACTGTACTATAAGAGTAAGTAGAAACCATAAGAAACGGTGTATAATGAAACCATAGAAATACATGTGAGTGAATCGTCAACAGGAAACCAAATCAAGTGGGGTAGCTAAATAACCATGAAACGTAATGGTAAGACCTTTACGTATACCAATTTGAATAATAATAAACTGTTCATTATTTTATAAGTACTCACCACTTCTGTTGTTGATAAGGTCCGTGTACCAATCGGTTATGTGGCTCACCAGCGTGGCCATCTCTCTCAGACCTTAAAAGGGAGAAATTCAAAATTAAAACTCAACAAAACTGTAATCACAAAAGAAACACGAACATCCAGAATAATTACAAAGAGAATTATGACATTTTGGTAGAATTTCCGAAGAAAAGTAAGCTGTGTGTTGTGGGTGGCAAAAGTTTGATAGGTTGACGAATTTTCGAAAAAATGTTCTCCATAGGTAGGTAATATCTCAAATCCATTTTGAAGTAGGTATGTACTTATTATGAATCAAGCCAAAGCGTTAAATGGGGAATTATCGTGTATGAGAAAATACATTTTTTCGGCCTTTTTATTGTTATTTGGAATAAAAACTCTGTCAATACAAAGAAAAAAAATAGTTTATCGTTCTGGTGTGGAGAAAATTCTGAATAAAATCTCAGCTGTTTGAACAACAGGCAGCAATCCAAAGGCTCTTGAGGAACCCTTCCTACGTCACACTAAAAGAACTGAACTGAAAAAGAATGCGCTGAGATTGCATTGAGAGCAGTGAGAATAGGAATAATTTACATAATTAATTAAAAAATAAGTAATGATTAATTTATTCAATCAATTTATTAATAAAGTAAATTCTATTCTCACAAATGAGGAGCCTGATTAGTGCTGGGCTTTGTGTTGAGTTTTGATCGGTTGGCATCTTGGTCGGGTTTGGCCTATGCCAGATGACACCCTTTTCGACGCCACTTTCCGGCCATAGGGTAATAATAAATATTTCAATACATTTTCTAAAATTGCAGATACACTATTTTTGCCCTACGACTTCATGGTTTCTTTTGAGCCATTATGTTTCACACAAAAAATAGATGATAATTCCGCATTAACCTTTTGAACGGTCAAGAAATTCGATTTTGCACGAAACCATCAATCTCAACATGTGTGTTATGGGTGGCAAAAGTTTCACCAAAAGCAAGGATGAAATCAAAGGCGAGGAATTCCGGTTCTGTCTCAGGGTCACATTTATTTATGAAAATGCTAAGAGCCAAAAATCACTCGAAATCAGTATTTTTCAGGTATTCGGAAAAATCACGTTACAGTATGAAAAAAAAGTGTGTCTTCAAATCGGTTAGATATTTCACACAAAAATGCGTCCGTCAAATAATTCCAATCTGATTTTTATAGGACGAAAATCGGTTAAATCTTTACAAAAATCCAATAAGATAGTAATTCTCTGAAAACTCGCTCTTTTGGCAATGCTGCTTAACTATGTAGGAAAATTCAAAATACGTTTATTTTTGGGTCTTTAGTAAAGCATCGGGCAGAAAAGTTTAATTTTTTTTAGTAAACGGTTCAAATATTTGGCGTGCAAGGTTTATGTACCTACCTTACTAAGAAGGAACATTTTATATCGGTACATGTACAATTATTCTAATACAATACAAAACGCTGTACTATGAATGGAACAAAAAAATTCACGACAGTGACGACTGCGATGGCTACGAGTTCGATGGGACATCAACCTTCAGTCCTCTTTGGTATCATAACAAACAATGTCAGCGGGTAGGATATTTGCTGAATCGTCACTTGTTGTTTCGGACGGAAACAGGAAAAACGTCAGTGTTCAGTATCAAACAAGAGAAAGTTATCTAATAACTACTGGAAACTGAGGTTGAGACTGATTCAGGCAGTAGACGTACTGGATGGTGATTCACATTCGTGTTGCGTACTACCTCAATCACCCCAATGTTGATAACACAAATACCTTAGGTACACAATTATGTACATGTAATCGTATCAAACTCTACCTATCATCAGAAGGCATCCTAGAGCAGGGTTTCCTAACAAACCAAAATTCGAGGACCCCTGAAAAAATCGCTACCATTTCAAGGACCCCTTATAAGTAAAATACTCAGCTAATGATACTCAATTTTTGCGCAAAATTCGAAAATCACATTTTTGAGCGCCACGGTGACGACGCGATATGGCGCGTGTGGAACACTAACTTGGTTTTTTCAGATGGACAACCCCATTGTTTACTGCAAGTTCGGATTCTACCCAAAATGTCATGGAAAAATGACCCCTGATTCGAAATTTTGAGTGAGCAAAAACGTGAGCAAATACGAGCAAGAAGACTACTAAGGGCATACTAAGAGCAAGAAATCGAGTTGTTTATGTTGTAAGCTATTAACACATTGAGTGCGGAAGGGCGCTTAAGCGCCCCTCCGAGTCAACACATTAAGCGGCCATTAAGGGCACTTAAGCGGCCATCTCCCTCCCCACATGTCCCTGAGGAAGGAGTCGTAGTTCCCTACCCGATCGCTTGGAAGCCCCTTTCCCTGCAAGATCTATTCAGTACGATCCTGGCTGTCACCCAGTATACACAGGAGCTCACACTGAATTTTGAACTAAAAAATACGCATATTTTTACGAGTGAGACCATATCATTTTTTGGTTCAGGGTGGTAGGGTTGACACAATTTGGGCTCCAGCACTGAAGGTGTTAAGGGGGTGTTGATATTATTTATTTTAATTCGTCAAAAAAATTGAGCATCCCAGAAATGTTTTTTAAAATTTAAAATTTCGAGGCTTGAAACGAAAAATTAACACCGCCACCACCATAGGTCATATTTTACTTCAGTAAGTCAAGTTCCTAACGAAACATTTCTCGATGACAGCTCGCGGACCCCTGAATCAACGTCCGCGGACCACCTGTTGAGAACCCATGTCCTAGAGCATAATGGGTAATTATCGTGTATGATAAACTCTAGTTTTCTCTGCTTTTGTGTTGTTATTTGGAATAAAATAACACTGTTGTTACAAAGAAAAAAATAGTTTGTCGTTCTGGAGAAAATTTTGAATAAAATCTCAGCTGTTTGAATGACAGGCGGCATTCCAAGGGCCCTTGGGAAACCCTTTTATACGTCACGCTAAAAGAACAACCGAAGAAGAATATATGCTGAAATTGCTTCAGGAGCAGTGAGAAAAGAATTAATTAAAATAATGAATTAATTCAATCAATTATTTAATTAAGCTAATTTTATTCTCACTATTCAGGAGCTCGAACAGTGTTGTTTTTCGTTTGTTTGGTTCACATCTTTACGGGTTTGGTCAACATCACTTTCCCGCCACAGTAGAACAATGAAAATTTACATAAGTTTTCTAAAATTACAGATTTACACTATTTTAGCCCTACGACTTCAATATTGTTTCTTTTAAGCCATTACCTTTCAGAAAAAAAAACCGTAATGATGATAATTGCTCATTATGATGATCCATAGTTTCTTTGGACGTCAAGACAGTTCGTACGGCCACTTCTAAGGTAAAAGTAGGTACTTATCCTACAGCTGATATCTGGCAACCTTCAGATGATTCGCTACCCGCGCAGAATGATATCCTTCCAGTATGTAAAGTCTTGTGTAGATCTCTTGAACACAGAAAGGTACTTCCTCGATCAGGTACCGTAAAATGGGGAAGAGGTGGAGTATCTATCCAACTATCTTTCTATCTGCTTGACCTTCTCATTACATAAGAGGAATTAACTCCATTGAACCAACTTTAGACGATGTCCATTGTTCTGCTATGGATGACGGCAGTGTTCTTCATTGGGTACATACTTATCTTGGTACTATCTAGCTATCTTTGGGCATCAGGAGCAAATGATTCCAACTTTAATTAAAAGCTATCTTTAAACTTCGTTGGTTAAGGACGTCGAACTCTAAAGGGGCAGGTGTCAGACTCGTAACTTTTCCCAATAACATCAGCCGGCTGCCTCCCTTCTGTAAACAGACAAACCCCGGGAAAAAGGAAAACAAATATGACGAAAAAAAAACCGTTCAACCTCTGATGAGACCTTCAAAACACACCCGATCGGATTCCTGGACTCACGAGCCCTGAACGTGGAAAAAAAAAACGTCAGAGTAATTTTTTGTTCGCATCAATCGTTCACGGCCAGAAAAACCTGAGGTAGTAGCCTATTCAACATTGCGACAATAGGCCGACCTACAATGGACGGAATGGGCGTGACCGATGTACACCAAACAACTTTTCCAATGATGTCTTTCAATTTGTGGGCTTCAAACCAGTGAAGCAATGTTTTAAGGTTAAAAGTTGTTGCGGAATGGAGTCGAAATGTGGCAAAAGCCAGAAAACTTATCTTGTAATGTAGAGCGGAAAATTGGCCTTCAAGAAAATCCAGAAGGGTAATATAGTTGAAAAAAAACCCTCTGCCAAGTTGGGTAGGCAGTAGCTTCCTCACTTTTGCAACACGGACGTATCTAGAATCAGTGAACATTTCACTGAAATTGGTAGAATAGTTCCGGAGTTATGGCTATGAAGACATTTCAAGCTTGCAAATGCGCAATGGCTATTACTGATCCAATCGCGACGGACTCACAGGAAATTTTCTTGGAGTGAGCCCCCAACTACCCTCCAAATTAGGAACTGAGTTTCAGGATATCGAGATATCGTGTTTCAGGAAATTCACGTTTGCGCATGCGTACACGCTACTACTGGTAATTAACATGGGACCACCACGAACCTCATCCGCACATTACTTCATAAAGTTTTGCCAGGGTCAAGAATTGACTACAGGCATAACGGCAGACAGATACGGAACCAAAATTGTTCAAAAAGCAAGTGGAAATTTAGATTTTGGAAGACAATATTTTTCTTTTTTTCCTGCACGAAAAACTCCAATATTACATGAAAGATAATCATAAAAGATCAGATCAGTTTTTGATCTTTATTAATCATGAAAAACAGTGCAAATATTACCTGATAAAATATAAAATCTATAAAAGTATGCAATACTGTACCTACTACCTAATCCAATTTGGATTACCTGGGGAAATGCATATCAAGCTGCATAGCATTCACACTTTAATTTTAACCTTTAAAAAATGAATTAAACCTTTCGAAATTGAATTAAACTTGGGGAAGGTTTAAATAATTTAGCAAAAAGTTCTATCTATGGTATTTTCGAAAGGTTCAAATAACTGTGTGGAAATTTTGCCAAAGGTTTAATTCAAATTCAAAACGTTCAATTATAAATATTGTGAAGGTTCTAAATAGCAGTGCGAATGCTATACTGTCAGACAAAATGTATTATTGCAGACGAGCCATTTGAAGAGTACCTACATTTGGTGGTTAGAGAAACATAGAATTTTTTGAGCACTTCTATAACAGATTTCTAGATGGTCTGTCGGCCTCCAGGACACTAGAATATTGCTGATTCGAAATTGTCAACAGCTGATATTATGCCATGATGAGATTTATTTCAAAAGAAGTACCTATATTATAATAATATAACAATGGCAGTTTTTCAAAGAACGCTAAAAGCCCCTTTTTAATTTGCTTCACTATTTTCACCGACAATGGTTTAATTTCATATTTTTTTAAAAAATGATTACATTTTTCACGATCGAAATCTTTTCAAACACCTTCGCTAATATATGAAACTTTTTGTTCAAATTATTTGTAGGATCCCAATAAAGGCTATTTCAGTAATAAAACATAGTTGGGAAATTGGGGAGGGGCGCTTACAAAAATCGCAATCTGCCTAAAGGAGAGTAGTAACACGTGCGTAAGTGCTGGTGTAACATTCAATCACAAAACAATACATAATCATGATCCTCGCGTAGTATGTAACCCAATAAAGGCCCATGAGGATTGGCTGACGGGTTCTCTAACATTTCCAGATTGGGAGGAATAAACTAGAAAGTTAAAAATGGAAAGTTACATTCATGCAGCATGAGTTGATGAGCTAATTCTCAGAGGATAATTTTAACCAATTTCGTGGGTGATTCCTATAAAAAATTTCACGCTGATTCCGACTATACTATATGTTCCTATGTTTAAGATGGTAATTTACATTAAAATCCTCAAAAAACTCACATTTTGACTTAAAATTTTCAAAATTTGACCGCTTGGAGTCAACGAACTCATCCTTCCTTATGTTACTATTGAGATTATGAATTTTTTTCTTTGATTTTTCAGATAGATTCCAAGGTCAGATATCGTCTGGAGTGACACACAACACACACACATACATACATAATAGGAAAAAGTGTTGAATTTCAGGTATCGTTTTAGAATGGTCTGACATGATTCTCATGCTGCAGGTATGGAGATCGACCCAACACAGAAATACTTGTCAATTTGGATTGACAAATGATTCTCATGAGGAAGATTTTCGAAAATTTGCATTAGTAAAATTTGGAAGACATTGCAATAACTTCATTTCCCTCGAAAATTCTCTAAAAGTATTCATCTTCAGGAATCGTTTTAGAATGGACTGAAAAGGATTTCCATGAAGAAAATTTTCAAAAATTTGCATTACTAACATTTTGAAGCTATTGCAATAGCTTCATTTTCTTCGAAAATTCGCTAAAATACGAAAGACGTAAGGTACCTACTTCTATGAACTTCAAACAAAAGGTGGGTGACCTGTATTCCTTCGCGATTTCAAAAATGCGTTATTTTCAATGAACAAAGGATTTTTTGTGGGATCACGGAAGAAATACCAAAGAAAACCCTCGATTTTTTTCGGACTCTTGCGCAACTCCGCAACGCCCCAATAATTTAACCCCAAAGGGTGAGCAGGTTCAGAACCCCCGCAAAAACGTTTTAATTCGCAATAAACGACTATGAAAAAACTGGTCCTGATAACGAAGGATCCAATGTTGGTCCTTTTTTGAAGTGTTCCAAGGTTGATAATAATAACTATCCAACCCTTGCTTGGCGCACATTTTTTGTCTCAGGTTTGATACTTTCCAAACAAACGACACAGAATGAGTTTAATGCACAAAAGGGTCTTTGGTATTTCGCGAGAAAAAAAATCAATGATGCGACTCGAAATAAGAGAAGTTATGAAGGAATTGCAAAAACTGTCCAGACTCCTTCATTTTTAAGAGGAAAAAATTCGACGAACAAAACATAAATATTGGATATTCAAGGTTGTAGACCACGAGATTATTCCATTCCATTTGGCTTCGATACTTTTCTTTGAAATCATCTACAGTCCAGTCTTTAGCTACCGAGTGACAAGTTTAGCAAGTTGTAGTTGAGTAGCACAATGTACGTATTGTTTAGCTATGAACCATTAATCCGATTTGAAATACCTAAGGACCAACTAATATTTTATGTAGAAATATCATGTTATGCCAAACATACCTAATACCATTTTAGCTTCAAAGATCGTCTTCCTTCCCACTATATGGGACCAGTGATGGGCAACGGGAATATTCCCGGGCGGGAAGGAGTTTATCGGGAAGTCTCCATGAAAATCCGTTCCAGACCATTCTAAAACGATTCCT
>JAEMON010000014.1:10089456-10100103 GCA_030264115.1 Lygus lineolaris | reverse complement strand
ACTTGTCATTCTGACTACTGGCGAATGGCGATGGAAATCTGATTTACCTTACCCATTATGTGTTTTGTTGCTCATTTCTCATGAGGTCAATGTAATTTAACTCCTACAGGTCCAGTTTGAAACAAATCACGAAGGGCATGTTTAAAACAGTATTAAACAATGTTTAAAAACAATTTAAAACAAATGTTTTAAAACACCCCTTTTCCCAAAAATGTGTTTAAAACACTGTTTAAAACAAATGTTTAAAACGGTAACAACCCTGGACCCAATGAGCGAATTTTCGTAAAAAACATGGCTTTTTCAAACTGATTTTTAACTTCAACTCTTAAGGCAATTATCACAAATTCGCTAAATTACCATCATAAACATAATGAACATGTATGGTATATTCGGAATCAGCGCGAAATTTCCTAAAAGAATCACCCACAAAATCGATTAAAATCATTCTATGAACATTCGCTCATCAACTCATGCTGCATGAATGGAACTTTAAAAAAAGAAATAGTTTGAAAATGTCACGGTTTTTCGACCACTACGAAATTAGCACAGGGTTCTCAGGGTTGCAAACTTAGGTAGATACTAACCTTTGGGGTCACCACGTTATAATTTTAAAAAATTCAGAGATACATGGACGTTGGCAAGATATCGCCTGGAGTGGCATTATACATTTATTATAATGTATATGAAAAAGTGATAAACTTCAGGAATCGTTTTAGAATGGTCTGAAACGAAATTCTATGTAGGACATTTTCAAAAATACCAAAATAGGATATTCACCAACATTTTGGAACCATTGCATAGGTTCATCTTCTTCGAAAATTCGCCATAAGTACCTACCTACCTATCCTGGGGATAACCCCTTTGCATAAATATTATGCATGCAGGAACAATAGTGTAGGGCCTTCCACGTTATTTTTGGCGAGGGAAATTATAAGCGGAAATACGATCAGAGAAATGGAGCAGTTTGGGTGGCACCAAGGGGAAACCTGGGAAGAGCGTATGGAAACCCCGTTTCCAACTCACCTTCCCTTGATGATCGCTTTTAGCGAATTTTCGAAGAAAATGAAGCTATTGCATTGGCTTCAAAATTTTTGTAATGCAAATTTTTGAAAATTTTGCTTATAGAAATCCGTTTCAGACCATTCTAAAACGATTCCTGAAATTTAACACATATATATGTATGTATATATATTTATATATATGCCTGTCACACCAGACGATTATCTGCCCGAGGGATCGAGATAAAAAATCCAACAAATTTTTAAAATGTCAATAATATCAAAAGAAAGGTCAAGTTCGTTGGCCAGAATTTTTGGAGCACTCCAAGGGCCCAAATTTTGAAAATGAGTCCAAAATGGCTTTAAAAAACGTGTTTTTTGAGGTTTTTGTTGTAAATTACCATGTTAAACATAGGAAAATATGGTTTATTCGGAATCAGCGTGAAATTTTCTATAAGAATCACCCACCAAATCGGTCAAACTTATTCTTTGAAAATTTGCTCACCAACTCATGCTGCATGAATGGAACTTTTTAGACATTCTGGACATAATTTTATGTTTTCGATCTTCCTGAACAAATTAATATTAGATTCCGTGGCTCTTTCTATGTTTTAGCAAGTTTTCCACTTTTCTAAATTTGAATCCGATTCCAATGCGTTTTCATGGTTTGTAAGGGTAGACGGTACGTTGCTGTACAATGTACAATCCAACACCTTTCAATTCAGTTCGCGTGAGTTCACTAAGAACCTACAAGGAATCTACTTAACTATACTCGGATGAACACGCGTTCGAAATCGTCGGGGCGCGAAAATAAAAACAGATTAACGACCTGACTTCTATTTATATAAGGATGGTTATACTGAGAGGATAATGAGGCGGCTATATGGAGGATTAGGGCTCATAATGCGGAAGCTGGTGAAATAGAGGAACGAGAAGGGATAAGAAATGGATAGGACAGTTAGTAGAAGGTTCCTCCAAACAAAGTAATAATAATAATATAATAATAATAATAATAATAATCGGTTGTCACCTGAATAGGGTATTTTTTTTTTTAAAGAAGGTAGGCAAGTTCAATTACGTTCCGCAGACCCCCTGATTCTATTCTCAAAGTGATACTTTGGACGGATCAAAATCTTACGATACCTATGCATATCGTAAGATTTTGACGATATGCGGTATCGTAAGATTTTGATCCGTCCAAAGTATCACTCTGAGAATAGACTCAAGGGGTCTGCGGAACGAAATTGAACCTGCCTACCTCCTTTTCAAAAAAAGTATCCTATACAGGGTGTTTGGCACTTGGTGTAAAAGGAAAAATTGGGTGAAACTAGACTGAAAATGGATTAGAACGGCGCCAACCGCACCTTCCTATCTATCCATATTTTTAACGTTTTTTTCATAAAAACTCACGTTTCTCCACTTTGAAACAATTGTTTTCTACTTTTGACCACATTTTTGGATTTAACGTTAAATTTTCTCTTTGCCTAATGCACATGCATAATCGAAAACGAACTCCTGTGGAACTTGTACGTTAACTGCATTTCCAAAAAACGTGCTGGATGCTGGTAAATTTCAGGAAAACTTGCAAATTTAATCAGCTTTCTAATGGTATGGTCAACTTTGCGATTCCTCATCGATTTCATTGAGAAATTTAAGTTTGAATGCGGAAAAACAGTAGGCACTTACATAAATATGCAAGTTGCTGCGTTGCAGACTTACAACGAGGATTCCATTTTGCCCTGATATCCTTGAAATTATCAATCTGAATCATATCATTACAACGGCAAACACAAATATTGGGAATCCGTTTGTTAATTTTCTGGTAGGTACTCGTATTTTAGGTAAGAAACTCAATTTTTTTTTTTAATTTTCAATGCTTGAATTGCAATTGCGGTCCACAGGAGCTCGTTTTCGATTATGCACGTGCATTAGGCGTACAGGAAATTTAACTCTGAATCCGAAAATGTGGTCAAAAGTAGAAAACAATTGTTTCAAAGTGGAGTTTTTATGTCAAAAACGTTTTTATGTCAGAAAACGTTGTTTTCTGAAAAAAACTTTAAAAAAATCAAATCTTGGGAACGAATTGAGATAGGAAGGTACGGTTGGCGACGTTCTAATCCATTTTCAGTCTAGTTTTGCCCAATTTTTGGTTTATTTTTTTTCTTTTACACCAAGTGCCAAACACCCTGTATAGGTGCTAACGAGTAATACGGGTTTTATATGTCGTAAAATATAATATTAGGATAAAAAAAATCCTAAAATATATTTTAGGATTTCAAAAAAATCATCTGGGAAGGCATGGTCAACTTGAAGTGTCATATACCTACCCTGGTACCAACATTTCGACATTTTAATGTACTACTTGGTTGAACTAAGATAACTACTATTTCTTCGCGAATGGAGTCGTAAGTACAGTTTCTGAAACATCAGAGGTGAATCAAAAACTGCAACGAAAATAACGTTGTGTTCACTGAGGTATTGATTACCTTGAAGAAGCTGTGTGGCACCTACACTCTCTAGAATTACCTATACTTAATGCAAGTGTAGCCTAAGGCTGCGGCCTTGGCAGGAACCATTGGGATACTCAAGACTTCATCACGACTACAAGAGGTAGGTCAAAGACGCTAATTGGCACGCCCGGAAATCCCATTAGATAGATTCATATCAAGTTCATCTCAAGTGGAGATTCATCTTTTACTTTCCAAAGTGAACCGAATTTCAGCTCTTTCTGAAATTTCTACTCCTGTAATTAATCGTAGTTTAGTTTGTGTAATATTAAAGTCTCTCAAACATTCATAAAACGTAAAAAATAGCGCCATTCATTCATGGGCTTTCAGATATGAGCCGAACTTGAAAATATTACCAATGGCTTTTGCAGACGTAGCCCGCTGACTAACCTATACTATCATAAATAGAATGTGTATTATTGTATAATGTAAATTCAGAAGAGAACAAATAAACATTTGTTTATTGTCAATATTGTCAATGTCAAAGTCAGTGATATTCGGGGTATTTTTCACGCTGAATCGCGTGGTTGTATCAGTTTTTCGATTTGGACAATACTACCTAGGAGAACAGCAGAATGGTACAGGGTTCCATCTACCTTCAAAGCAGTATTGTGAGAATCGAAAAACTGATACCACCACTCGATGCAGCCTGAAAAAATACTCCGACAATCATGTATCCCATGTGATAATTGAATACTCACACAAACTTTGTTTTTTTTTTGGCAATTCGCGCACATTTAGCGCGTACTTGCGCCCATTGCGGCGTACTCTAAAATTCGAATGTTAGGTTATTTTTTCATGAAATTTTACGTAAGATCTGAATCTGGGATGAAAAATGGGGGTTTTCATTTGAAAAAAGTTCCATTCATGCAGCATGAGTTGGTGAGCGAATTTTCAAAGAATAATTTTAACCAATTTGGTGAGTGATTCTTATAGGAAATTCCACGCTGATTCCTAATATATACGATAATTATGTTCCTATGTTTAAGATGGTAATTCACACCAAAAACCTCAAAAAACACGTTTTTTGCGTTTTTTGACTCCAAATTTTCAAAATTTGAACCCTTGGAGTACTCCAAAAATTCTGGCCAACGAACTCATCCTTTCTTTTGATATTATTCGATACATATAAATAAGTGTTAAATTTCAGGAATTGTTTTAGAATGGTCTGAAACGGATTTCCATGAAGAAAATTTTCAAAAATTTGCATTATTTAAATTTTGGAGCCATTGCAACAGCTTAATTTTCTTCGAAAAATTCGCTAAAAGAAAGTTATGAAATAGGTATAGGTGGAAAGAGCTTCAAAGAGAAATGTGATAACTGCCAACTCTTGCGACTTCCGTGACACTTTTGTAGACCGTCTCTGAGCAAGTCAGTAGTCACTTGTGGTGAACTATAATAACTATTACAACGACCGTTTAGCTGTTGCTATGCAACCATATGTTTCAATTATGTTCAGTTCCAATCTCATGAATTGTTTCTCATTATCAAGCTGTCATTTATAGTGAATAAAAGCCTAATGTCCGGCCTTGCTTGTATCAGTTAAACATACAACATCACTAAAGCATGTTCCATGCTAAATTCAAGAGACTAGCTTATCGCAGACCTATTTCTTACACCCATTATAGGTATTGCTTATATAATACTGATCTACCTCAAACTAATTGTAGAAAAGGGAGCAACGCAATTAGGAAACACGAATCACATTTAATGTTCCTCCTAATTGAAAACTGTCGTTAGATCGTGCTCAACTCGACTCCTCAAGATCACGCACTTGAGACTTACAGCCCTTGACCCAAACTGCCGGCCTGACAATATTCTCAAGTCGTCCTTTTTGCATGTAAAACGCCTCTTGAAAAACTAAAAAAGAATCGGGTGACACGGAAAAACGATTTAGATTTGGCGCGGAATTCAGTTTCACCAGCTCGGAGTGACAAATAGAGCGAAACACGATTAGGCCATCAAAGAACGATTCAGGTAAAGAATTTAGAAAAGAAACGTCGACGATTGTTGTTATGCTCGAGATGTAAAAACTGAGGTTTCCGTGTTTTTTCTTCTTTTACTACAAGCTTGACTCTTAGTTCAAATTACAAACAAGTTTGTAAAGTTATTATAGTAGATTATATCACTCGTTTATTACTGACAGATGATTTTCGTTGATTCTTCCTCAATCTTGGCCTTGAATGCTTGAATTTTGCCTCAATCCGAACCAACCAGTTTGGGACTTACTTATAGAAGCAGTTAAGAGTAACGTTATAGCTTCAGAGTAAGAGTTAAACTTGTTAAACTTATTGCTGAAGTTAAAATACATAGGTAATTGGAAATCGGTTTAGCTGTTTGAGCGTGATCGAAACTCAAATAAAGATAGATATTTCTCACATAAAGATAATTTTTTGAATGAAAGTAGATTCCATACTGAAAATTTATAACGATTTTGATGAAATTCACAGGACTTACTCTTCCTTCAAGTAAAAACAAGCAATTTGTAGCCATTTTTGTGGATTTTTTCTGTGATTGCGGCCCTCAGGATATTTTGGTGGAGATTAGGGGTATTGGAGCTTGATTTACTTGGAAAAAGAGTAAGTACTGTGAATTTCATCATATTCGTTAGAGCAGTTTGAGAGAAAAGCTAAAAAAAAGTGCTAAAAAATACATTTTTCAGGTTTCTACGGGTGAGGAAAGTGGTGTGAAGCCTCGCACCGGATGTTTTTTCTATATTTTGAAAATTAAGAAAACTATACCTACCAATTTATTGTAGAAGAGTAGATGTCGTGATTCTTCGGACAAAATATATTTTCATGTAAAAATATGAAGAAAAGAAAACACGTGTGTATTCCCTCATTATTTGAATACATTCGAATAGTTGGAACAGACCTCATAGGCACCTATTGATCCCATTAAGAAACCCCCTCAAAACCATTCCCTCCGAATTCCCCTCGTCAAAAAAAAAACTCCTCACATTTTCCCCAAAAACCTCCCCAGGCCTCGAAAAAGGCATGGAAAAAGGGGAAGATTGGCGTGAGCGCACCCCCTCCCCACACACACACACACTTTCCACATCCTCCTTCGCAGGGGTGAGAATATTCGAACATTTTCGAACAGCACGGTCAGTTGGAACAGAATTCAAGTTCAACTCAGTTGGGTAAGTTGCATACAAACCAGTTGGAACAGACCAAATATTCGAACATTTTCGAACAGCACAGTCAGTTGGAACATAATTCATGTTCAAATCAGTTGGGTAAGTTGCATACAAACCAGTTGGAACAGTCCAAATATTCGAATATTCTTACAATTGTGCTCAGAGGGTTCTGCGCATCCAAATATTCGATTATGTTCGAAAAGCACAGTCAGTTGGAACAAACCTTTTGATAATCTCGATTAGACGAAAGTGTGTGCCGCACCAATAGCATAATATATTTGCGTTTTTCAATACATGTGAGAAATGTATACAGTCCGCCCACTTGGCAGACTTTCGAGAAAGGGTTGGAGCAAGTTTGGGTTTCCTAATAACATTTAAAGGTTTTGGGCCCATAGCTGGAAGCATACTTATCGTGGATAATTCTTCACAACACATCCAATACCTACACAACGGAGGCCTGTAAATGGAAGTATAACGACCTTAGCCTTTCAAGAGTCACGGAAACAAATTACTTACAATGAAACCATCAAAGAACGAGGAAACAATATAAGGTAGGTACCTAGTTGATAGTGTCCAATCTAGCGTTCAAAATAAACAAAACTATATTAAATAGCGTTTTGGCAAAGAATATCATGAAGAATTCTTCTTTATGTACACATGTTGTAAATTTATTGTTGAACTGTATTTAATTACGTTGGGGAATATATATAATTAGTAAGGGTACTTACTATGTATTGGAACCAGTGAAAAAATTATGAAATTTTGTTTACAAAATATACAAATACCTATATTTATGTTCAATAGGTCATCACTTTTATCAGTAGGTACTATCTATAACAGTTAAGTAGTATATAGCTACATAAATATAGGTAGATTATTCATTAGCTATGTAGGTAATAATTTATATTTCACGTTTCAAAGCTTTCTGAACAATTTTGGATCCGTGCCTCCCTGTCAGTTTCTTGTCCCAGATAAAACTGTACGAAATTATGGTCAGATTTTGATGAATTTGTGCTGTTCAGGCCCACGGCGTCTCCTATTAATCCAAGACCAAAAGGACCACTGCGTGCGCAGGGTGTGCGTAAGCTCAAACGAGAATTTCCATTCTGTATAAATGAACTTAAATTGTTCAAACCGTAATAAATGGTTATTATTATTATTTCCTGGAACTGTTGTTTATCAGATTCTAATGGACCGATTTTGCTCAAATTCGTAGGGTAATTGGGGGCTGACTCATAACAATTGGCTATGAATTTCGTCACTACTGGATCAGTAACAGCTACAGCAAAGCGTGCAAACTTGAAGTTTTTGTCAGTGGCACAAGCTACTGCGTTTTTGTCAGTGGCATAAGCTACTGCATTAACTGTGCTGGCATAAACCGTGCTACTACATAAATTGCCGGCACAACTGTGCTGGCATTAGCTGTGCTACTGCGTAAACTGCTGGCACAAACTGTGCTACTGCATAAGCATAAACTGTGCTGGCATAAACTACTGTGTTTTTGTCATGGCATAAGGTACTGCGTTAGTGCAAACTTGGTCAATGGCATACATTTTCATTGTTACAAAAGTGAGGAGGCCTAACCAAATTGGGGTTTTCGAGTTATCGAGGTTCCACTAAACCTACAATTTACGTAACGTTTGGAAAAAATAGCTTCAACTTGGATCCAGACTTGAGTTGATAGAAACTAAGTTTAGGTATCTTAGGTACTTACCTTTTTCGTTAGGTAAATTCCCAATTGGGCTAACTAGGTAGGTAGGTACCTACCTAAGTAATCACTTATGTGTGATACAAGACTATTACTGAGGGTGTCTCATTGGTAGTTCATACAGGGATATCGGTTAGGTACCTAATATAGATAAGGATTTCGATCGCGAGCCACTCTCTCGGGTCTGTGAACTGTGACGAGACTTTATTATAAGCAGGAAATGACCCACAGTGGCCACTTACCGTAATACCTACCCACATGATAAGTCGTGGAAATCGGTAGGTAGGTGTATACATGATGGTGGCCCACCTAACACGCCCGTTATGTCCTCCACTATTGGATATGCAAGGAAGTGTTAAATCGAATCCCCTTAATTTTTTGCGTTGAAAACAAAAATCCGTGTTTTGCGCGCCACAATGGCGCGCCAAGGCTTGCAACGCGCAGCAACTCCAATTTTTTCAAAAGAATCCCCACTTTTGTAGCAAATTTGGATTCAAGGGGAAATTTCGTGGAAATATGACCCGTCACTTGAATTTTTGAGTGCTAAACACACGCGCAAAATGTGAAAAACTAAGTTTTTTCAAGGTATTCAATTACTACATGTGATACATGTTTTTCGGGGTATTTTTACACGCTGAATCAAGTGGTGACGTTCATTTTTCGATTCTCCCATTGCTTTTCCAAATACGAAGAACTGCTCTGGTTGTTGAGCGATTCCTCAAGATAGTATTGCACAGATCGAAAAGTGAACACCGCACCGCGTGATTCAGGTTGAAAAAATACCCCGAAAAACTTGTATCACACGTTTGTAAAACAAACAAGGTTTTTCATTTTGTGCGTGTTTACACACTCAAAAATTCAAGTGCAGGTCATATTTCCACGAAATTTTATATAGAATCCGAATCTTCCATAAAAACCCTGGTTTTTTGTATAAAAAAAATCAAGTTGATGTGTGTTGCGCGCCTTGGCGTGACACTGTGGCCCGCAAAACGATGATTTTCCTCCCATTTTAGAATTCTACGCAAAAACTTATACGGGTACCATTTAACACTTCCTTCCATCTCTAATCGTAGCCACCATGTATAAAAGTTAAGGTATAGAATAAGGTACACGTTGGTACCAAAGAGAGATTGTGGAACTCCAGCACAATGAGTGGACATAAGGTAGGTACTTTAGGCAGGTTAGTAGGTAGGCACTGACTTAGATAGTAGACTTTTAGCGAATTTTCAAGCAAAATGAAGGTATTGCAATGGCTTCAAAATTTTTGTAATGAATATTTTCGAAAATTTTCTTCATGGAAATCCGTTTCAGACCATTCTAAAACGATTCTGAAATTTAACTCTTTTTCATATGTATATAAATATATTTATTTATATATTTATATACCTATGTGTCATTTCAGACGGTATCTGACCGAGGGATCGAGATGAAAATTCCCAAAAAATTTTTAAAATGTCAATAAGTAAGGACGGGTTTGTTGGCAAGAATTTTTGGAGTACTCTAAGGGGTCAAATTTTTAAAATTTAGAGTGAAAAATCGCTAAAAAACCTTTTTTTTCTAAGGTTTTCGGTGTGAATTACCATCTTAAATACAGGAACATAAGGTATATTCGGAATCAGCGTGAAATTTCCTATAAGAATCACCCACCAAATCGGTTAAAATGATTCTTTGAAAATTCGCTCATCAACTCATGCTGCATAAATGGGACTTTTTTGTATTTCCTTCAGGAAATCTACTGCTCACAATCACTTCCTGTTGTTATCATTATGATGTGCGCACTAGGTCCTGCGCAGATGAAATATACGGCCTATCGAGAACCCACCGCTTGGAACAAACCTCCCAAACCGTACTCGTTTTACTCAGGTCACAACACTAATTGCCGCACCCGTTCTGCTGAGTCAGTGGGAAAACAACATTTTAAAAATCGACGACGCTCCATAGGAATTTTCCAGTCTTTTAATCGTTTCGAATATTAAGTAGGTACCTACAGTCCTCAGGGGAGTTTTTCTGGTTCCGATTATTCTTGTCTGCCGGGATTTCACCTAAAATCAGCCGTTGAACGGGCGGAACCCAACGCTAACGAGGTCTTTTACGGCCGAAGGTCCGTATTGGTTTACAACTACCTGGTTATCTTATTAGGCCTAATACGCGGATTCGGAGTGACGTATGGAACTAGATAAATACCTACTTGATTCGGCAAGAATCATCGTCAAACTGGTGCCAAGGCGGTTACCTACCTACCTGGACGTGAACTATTGAAAAGTTCCATTCATGCAGCATGAGTTGGTGAGCGAA
>JAEMON010000014.1:10048476-10060070 GCA_030264115.1 Lygus lineolaris | reverse complement strand
CCATGATGGCTTAGCGGATAATTCAAAGCAAATAACTGTAGAATTTTCAAGATACCTCGCTGCCACTGAAGATTGATGATGGCGAAGAAAAGGCCAGAGCCAAGAAGAGTGGCCAAAGCCGGCAGAACTCCAACCGGCTGCTCAAACAGCTCTGCAAGAACCAATCCTGCCGCGGCTGTACCGAATAAGAATGCACAACATTGTAATAATGTATTCTGTACAACTGATTATAGACAGGGTGACCGAAATTTAATGAATCAGGAATTTAATTCCATACTCAACAGACAAAAAATGGACCGATTTCACAGATCACAACATCATTGTTTTCTAAATTTTGGTGATTTTTTTTTCAATTATGGACCTTTGGAATTGAGCATGAAGCAAGCAAATTCCCGTTGAAAGATCAACTCGCATGCTAGGAAGAACACTGGAACATCTCAGAAAATGCACTTCTGAGTTTTTGTACCATTGGAAAGACGACAACGAGCTCTGCACAGGGGTGGTAGTGGATCAACGATAGTTCAAATAGAGGCCGCTAGAGGGCATATGAACCGATGTGGGCTTGAATGGTTTGACTAGTTAGGTTTGCGGGAACAATGGTTCATCGGCAGTCTTGTTCTAGAGGTCTTTGAGGACTGGAGATGTACCGGTGTTCTTCCCAGCGTCAAAAACTGGCCAAATGATGAAACTTCCTTTCGTTTTCACCGAATCAAGTTTCTCATTAAGCGCTTCCTTAGTTATCGAATTACTTCATGAAATCTGAACGACAACTCTTGTATGATATTACTTACATGTAGAAATCTACTCTTTGTACAAAAGAAATAATGATCGTGAACATCGTGGTATAATTACAGTAGGTACTCAGGTAGGTACTGTAAAATCATTCATCCCAATTATCGGAAAATGTATTGGGAGTTTATTAAGATGAATGTATTAACCAATGGAATCTTTGCAGATGGGTGATCTATATACAGAAAGATAATAAACTATTGTGTAATAATTTACAGCTTTTTAATGCAGTATCGTAGTACTTGAGGAGAACACAAAGCAAAAAGTTCCATTCATGCAGCATGAGTTGGTGAGCAATTTTCAAAGAATAATTTTAACCGATTTTGTGGGTGATTCTTATAGGAAATTTCACGCTGATTCCGAATATACCATATGTTCCTATGTTTAGGATGGTATTTCACACCTCAATAAACATGTTTTTTAGCGAGTTTTGAAACCAAATTTTCAAAATTTGACTCCTTCGAGTAGGTACTCCAAAAATTCTGGCCAACGAACTCAGCCTTACTTTTGATATTATTGACATTTTAAAATTTTTTTGGATTTTTTATCTCGATCGCTCGGGCAGATATCGTCTGGAGTGACACGTATATGAATATATAAATAAATATACATATATATATACGTATGAAAAAGTGTTAAATTTCAGAAATCGTTTTAGAATGGTCTGAAACGGATTTCCATGAAGAAAATTTTCAGAAATTTGCATTACAAAAATTTTGGAGCCATTGCAATAGCTTTATTTTCTTCGAAAATTCGGTAAAAGAAGATTGATTTGCGAAATCAAGAAATGCTGCCCGGACAAACATACAAAATTAACATCGTAACACCATTGTTAAGCCTTTTTAAATAAAATTATCATCTCAATACAAAATTTAAAAAGTAGTTGGATTTAAGAAGTAGGAGGCACATCGAATCTGCCTCCCTTTTCTCAAAAAACACATGGCATGACACAGCAGAAACAACCATCACCAATCCTCAATTCATATTCGGATTTTTCACTAATGGGAACTTGCATGGAATCTTAATTTTATTTTCCAAAAAGGAATGACCTGAAATAGATAACAAAGGCGTTTTGCGGGAAAAGTGATTTTTCATAACTTTAAAGAATTTATTGGAATCAAGTAGTTTTGAATTCCCGCCCAGACCTAACTGACGTCATCAGGATGGAAGTAGAAAAGTCTTCTAACTTCCATGTGGTTCTCAGCTCCAGAGAGACTGCCTGAATATGTGCTCAAACTTAGTTACTTCCTGATCAGGTTGGAAAGAATTTCGCATTTTTATTGGCAATATTCTTTGATTTTGTTTTTTGGTGCAGCTAATCAACTTTTGCTCATTTTGTTTAGGATTATTGGTTCAGTTAGGTTTTGGCGGGCAAGCAACTGTTTTTTCAAACAGCTGTGATTTTCATTCGAGTTTCCTACTCTTATGGTGGATTCCACCAAGTTCGAGTAAAAGTGCGAGAAATCAAACTTTCAGGGTCAAGGGCATCACTGAGTTAGGCTCAGTTCCGTTTCACCATAGCTACAAAGGTGGGAGATAGTCTTAGCTTAACAGGCTCGATTTGACATCTGTTCAAGAGGGGTGCCTCTGCCTATGCACTCTGGTGAGCAAATGTTCAACTTTGAGCTGCTCCCTCGTTCTCAATCTGGTGGAACTACGTGAATTTGACAAGGCTTTTCTGGCAGGATGGCAGTACGCAGGGAGGTCTCGGGAGAACACTCGATTTGACATTTGTTCAAAAAGGGTACCTATGCACTCTGGTGAGCAAATTCAACTTCGAGCTGCTCCCTCGTTCTCGATCTGGTGAAACGATTATTAATAATCTTTACACGGTCCAAATCTTGTTTTCCAGCCCCAAATAACAAGGAACGGGCAACCAAAGAGACAATTTCTGACCCAAGCAAGTTTCCCATAGTCCTAAGCCCAGCACTTACCCAGGAACAACCCAGTGTGAAGACCAGTCATGAAGAGACCGACGTAATGGACTAGCATCGTGATGAGCCCAAATAGGAGGCCGGCACACACAGCAATCACTGCAAAGTAACAATGACAAGATGTCAACTTAGGGTGAGTACCATATTGAGGGCGATAATATTCAACAAGACGAACACGGTGATTTTGTATAGAAGCTAGCAAAATTTGTCCCGCATGACATGTAAATTGAGGAGGTAGGTGCAAGAAGGGCTTATGGACCTTTCATTTTTTATACGGCCCTTTTATTTTGCAGACGCCCTGTTTGGAGACAGGGGCTAAAAGGACTTGAAAATCTCTCCAAGAAGGGCGTATAACATTTTCATACTTACCGATTTTTCCTGGGATCAATACAAGCGACCCATACCTATATGTATTTTACTAGTGAATTTAAAGTAGAATAATGACAGAGTTGGGGAGAAAGGTTAAGGGAGGTTACTATATTCTAACAGCTTAGGGCAAGTTTGGAAAAACTTCGGGGCTCATTTTCTCAAAACACAGATTTGACGTATACGCCCTTCTTCCACCTTCCTTCTCAATTAAGATTACTGATACGGTTAACGTTGATTGCCTGGCGACTTACAGACATTGGCGTAAGGAGGAAGGACGCGCTCTTGGATGCAGATCAAGTAGACTAGAACTGATGCAAATATGAAGCCTGTAAGGAACATAACGGCTTTGAAACACCTGTATCCTGAAAACAGAAAAACAAGAGCAGACATGTATTATCTACTGATCTCCAGTGATGCAGTGTGACATATTGACATTCAAATTTTTGAGCCAATATCTTTTGAGCTTTTTTAACATTTTTAACAATGTTAACTGATCTCCAGTAATGCAGTATGACATTCAAATTTTTGAACCAATATCTTTTCAGCTTTTTTTTGAAATTAGAATAAATTTTTAACAATTTTAACAATTAAAAATTTTCAACAATCATCAGCACCAAACAACCGCAACGTGAAGGTCCTGAGAGATTTCCGTCAACACGACTATGAACTGATGAAAGTATGAACAGGAAGATCCATTAATAATAGTTGATAAATGGGAATTTTCGCACGTGGTAACTAAGTACTTAGGTAAGCACCATACAAAACAGAAGTTGTCAGAAAAATAGTTTCCTGATCAGCTGGGTCGAATATTGAGCTTCCAGATCAGCTGAGTCGAATATTGAGCTCCCAGATCACTGAGTTGAAAATAAGGCTCCGCACCAAGATTTAATAAATAACATCCAAGGGTAACATAACATCTAAGGGTAATCAGGAAAGAATTTATTGATGTATCAAGTCCCAGTTCCACTGCCACCACACAACACAGACGTTGTCAGAAAAATAGTTTCTTGATCGGCTGAGTTGAAAATTGAGCACCTAGATCATCTGCTGAGTTGAAAATTGAACTCCCAGATCGTCAGTTGAGTCGACAATAGAGTTTATAGATTAACTAAGTCGAAAATTGGGTTCCCACATCAGCTGGGTCGAAAATTTAGCTCCCAAATCAGCTGAGTCGAAAATTGAGCTCCCAGATCAGCTGGGTTGAAAATAAGGCTTCGCACCAAGATTTAACATCTAATCAGAGAGTAATTATTATGTGATCAAGAGAGAAGTTATTATGTATCAAGTTCCAGTTCCAGCGCCGCCACACAAAACAGAACTTGTCAGAACAATAGTTTCTTGATCGGCTGAGTTGAAAATTGAGCTCCCAGATCGTCAGTTGAGTCGACAATAAAGTTTACAGTTAACTGAGTCAAAAATTGGGTTCCCACATCAGCTGGGTCGAAAATTGAGCTCCCAAATCAGCTGAGTTGAGAATTAGGCTCCCAGATCAGCTGGGTTGAAAATTGAGCTCCCAGCAGATCAGCTGAGTCAAAAAATGAGCTCCCAGATCAGCTGGGTTGAAAATTAGGCTCCCAGATCAGCTGAGTTGAAAATTGAGCTCCCAGATCAGCTGAGTTGAAAATCAAGGCCCCAAGTCAGCTGTGCACCAACATTTAAGGGGCTAAGGGAGTGATGTACTTCAGTTTTTCCCATTTTTCTGAGCAGATTTTAGGCCGATTTTGATGCGGTTTTCGGCATTCTTCTTGTTAATAAATTCTCTAGGGAATCAGCTACGTATAATTTTAATTCCGTAATTGTGAATCGTTCATCTCCTTTAAAAAAAAAATCAAATTCGCATAAAGCAGCCCCATTTTGAGGGCAATTTGGGCCTGTGTCACCTGTTTTAAATATTTTCTCCCCCTAATAATTGATCTGGATGGCTAAAATTCTCTTAGCATCATCCTCATAATGTAGAAACCAATAAGAAGGAAACGGAGTTAATGAAAAACGTCCATTTACACGACAATAATGAATTACAAAGTTAAATCGATTTCGACGGTTAGGCCATCATCAGTAACAAAAAAGAACTTCTTATTTAAAAGAAGTAAGGAGTAAGAAGAACTAGAAAAACTTCTTATTTAGAAGAAGTAAGGAGTAAGAAGAACTAGAAGTTCTTATTTGTTACTGACGACGGCCTAACCGTCGAAATTGATTTAACTTAGTAACTCATTATTTACGTCGACATTGACTACGTTTTTCATCCACTCCGTTTTCTTGTTATTAAAATGGGTTTCCACAACTTCGTCGCGAGTGATTTAGTTAGTAGAAACCAATCCTCGAAATCGGAATTTTTCATCATTTTTGTGGAGGCCCTTGTGGGCATATTCATATGTACACACATAGTTACATAGCCTATGGACTATACGCTTTTCAAAAACGTGGAGAAAATTAATCAGATGTCGATTAGAACAATTCTGAGGTGGTTTTTCAGATATTAAGTTTTCTGCTGATTGCAATACTATCCTTTCACCTTTTTGGTGGGCTGAGGAAAGTAGAAATCTGCCAAGTGAGTGTGGAACCTTCCTTGTATCATTTATGATTTCGTAGTCGTTCTCCTTAACAATGTAAAATCATTAGACCGATTAGACTCTCGAAATGGATTGTAGGAGAGGCCTAGAGATTGAAGAGGTGATTGGAGGATGAGAGGCGCGGTTTTGAGAAAGTTAATCCCGAGTTCTCCCCAGACTGACTTCCCGTCTTTGAAAACGCATCTTCAGGCTCACTCGGGCGCGAACTGGGGAGATGACTTCCATCCCGTCTGATGGCTTTCCATTCCTAACTGCCTGGTATTGGGTTTGGATCCATGGAGTCCTGTAGACCTTTGATCTCATTCATCAGCAAAACGGAGGAGGCAATCGTGTACAAGATTTAGGTTGTACCCCGAACGAATATGTAGGGGACCATCAAGAAAATAATGGACAGCACTTCCATTTCAGAGAATTTTTGAAGAAAAAGTTCCATTCATGCAGCATGAGTTTGTGAGCGAATTTTCAAAGAATAATTTTAACCGATTTGGTGGGTGATTCTTATAGGAAATTCAAAGTGAACAAATTTCACAGTGATTCCGAATATACCATATTATGTTCCTATGTTTAAGATGGCAATTCACACCAAAAACCTCAAAAAACGCGTTTTTCGGCGATTTTTGACTCTAAATTTTCAAAATTTGACCCCTTGGAGTACTCCAAAAATGCTGGCCAACGAACTCATCCTTTTTTTCCATGGAGAAAATTTTCAAAAATTTGCATTACAAAAAAAGTTTTGAAGCCATTGCAATAGCTTCATTTTCTTCGAAAATTCGCTAAAAGCTATTGTCGCTTAAAAATTTAAATAATGCAAAATTTTAAAGAATTCCCCATAGGAAATCCGTTTCAGACCATTCTAAAACGATTACTGAAATGTAACACCAGACGATATCGCTACAGAAGAAGCGACAGCATTTGAAGTTTCAATCAACATTTTCCTATCGTTTCTCGGGAGCCCAAAACGTTATATGCGACCTGTTTTTTCTCAGTTACACTAATTTTACTATTCAGAACCGAGTTCTGGATTCAAATTTTTACTCAGAGTTGTATCAACTATTTTTGGGTTGACATGGCCCCTTTGGCACGATGGAAATCACGACTTAACCCCTTCAACACCAGGTGAAGGAAACAGAAATTAATCGTGAAAATTCAGTTCAGGGAATGAAAATATATGAGAATAACGAAATAAATCGACTTAGCTCATTATTACCGCTAACCAACAAGTGACATAGCTCCTAGGGTGATTTTCAAAATGCCAAAACTAGAGTAGTTACGACCTAACTCGTTATTGCAAACGAAAGAGCTGTTCAAGTATGCTCGGAAATGGACATAACCCCATCTTCACCAAAAAGTGACTCAACTCCTTCGGTAGCGATATATGACCCTGAAGTCTACCTAAAAAATCCAAAAAAAAGTCAATAATAACAAAAGAAAGGATGAGTTCGTTGGCCATCATTTTTGGAGTACTCCAAGGGGACAAATTCTGAAAATGAAGGTTCAAAAACGTGGTTTTGAGTTTTTTTGTGTTAATTGTCATTTTAAACTCATCCATCGTTAGGATGCAGAAATCCCTGAACACCGTTGCCCATCTGGTCGACGTTTGGTGTGATTCGGCGGACTCCATCAAGAGGGTCCTAAAGCGTTCATTTGGAAATTTTGTTGTGCCCCATGACGGTTGATGTTTCGGGTTTGTGTGTTTTGTCCTTTTTTGTTAATTATTTTATCTTACTCGCTTTGACATTTATTTATTTCAAACAATAGGTACCTTATTTCTACCGTTTTTTTCTCATTGTGGCTGAATGTTTTCTTTATTTTTCTGTTGTTAAAAAGGGACAATGTGTGTCCCGTTAATGTTATATAAATAAATAAACATAGGAACATAGGGTAGGTATATTCGGAATCAGCGTGAAATGTCCTACAAGAATCACCCACCAAATCGGTTAAAATTATTCTTTGAAAATTCGCTCATCATTCACGCAGAATGAACGGAACTTGGTTAATTGCCAACATTCATCCCCGTCACTCCTTCCTACGGATGAATTTATTCATGAGGAAATAGTGATAATGAAGTG
The DNA here is from genome assembly GCA_030264115.1 of Lygus lineolaris. Taxonomy (NCBI): domain Eukaryota; kingdom Metazoa; phylum Arthropoda; class Insecta; order Hemiptera; family Miridae; genus Lygus; species Lygus lineolaris. Next base: position 10,052,339 of record JAEMON010000014.1, on the reverse strand, counting down.
ATTGAGTATTAAGCAGACAAACACCGGAAAAAAACATAACCTTGGCCGAAAAAAGACTGACGTACAGGTCTTTGATTTTGTGGAGCTTTGTATGGTAATAAATAATTATGAATTCAAAAGAGGTGAAGTCAAACACCTAATCGACTCTGATTTCCGTGATTGCTAGCAACGTATACGTACGGGTGGGAAATGGAGATCAGAGTTCAATATTTGACAGTCGCAGGCAACACACCACTCGTAGAACTGTTCCAAAAGAAGAGATAAGTACTACAGGTCTGTTCCAACTAGTGGCAGTGCAGGTAATATTCGTATACATATTTCAGCTGCGCAGAACTTATTGCGCACACTCTTATCAATGAGCAACAAGAGCTGCGTAGATAAAATATGTATACGAATATTACCTACACTGCCACTAGTTGGAATAGGCCTTAGATAGCCAGGATTTAGTTCCGGGGGAGGCATAGTTCCTCGGTGGAAAACCCAAAATCACTATTATTATTATCATCATCCACATAATTAATAATTATTCTCACTTCATTTTATTTTTATTAACAATAATATTACATAGTATATTATGTTTTTTTTACCTACTATATTTTTTGAAATTTATTTAAGGATGTAAAAAATTCAAGTGACTAAGAGGCATGGAAGGAGCATTCTAGGTCCATACGAGCTAAATCACTCGCGACGAAGTTGTGGAAACCCATTTCAATAAAAGAGAAACCGGAGTTGAAGAGAAAACGTTGTCTATTTCCACGAAAATAATGAGTTACAAAGTTAAATTTTTTGTCCCTTTTCATAATGTTACCCTCGCCATTGTTTGATCCTTCCTTTCACTATGTCTGCCCTTGATGGGCATTGGTTATTCCTCCCGGCTCCCTTTCACTTCTCTCAGCCATTAGTATTCAAGTTCCCTTCCAATCCTTTCACTTTGCTTGCACGTGATTTGGTATTCCTCTCAGCCCCTTCACGTATGTCGACCAATGGGATTAAAGCTCCCTTTCTCCTGTGACTATATAAGCTGTGCTCTTTCTGATGTGCCTTCAGTTCTTGTTTGTTAGTGATGGTGGCCTAAACGTCGAAATCGATTTAACTTTGTAACTCGTTATTTTCGTAGAAATTGACTACGTTTTCTCTGTAACTCCGGGTTCTCTTTCGACATGAATATGTCTTTTCGTGTAGCGTTGATGCTCGTTTTTTATTTTTTATTCTAGGCCCATGCTAAATAGGCCGGTGAAATTAGTATTCATTGGTGACTTATTTCTGGAAAAGCTGGAAATCGTCTCAATACCTTTAGTTGATTCTGAATAAGAGTAATCTGAGTTTGCACCCTCACAGATGATGAGCTCAACTGTTTACATCGAAAAAACCTCGAAATTGTGGCACTTTTTTCAGTTTTTTGGTCCAAAGTTAGTTCGTACCGAAAAAAAACTGATCTAAGCACCTAAGATAACTGAGGTAAGGAGCATTGAACTCTGCGTCGAATGATGTACTGTAACTTTAAATTTGGTTCGGTAATACCACCGTTATCGGCTGTTAAAAAATGGCATTTTTTCCACTTTAGGCGAATTTCTCATTTCGTCAACTTTTCAAGCCCCTCTCATTCGAAAACGGCAATTCCAAATAAATAACTTACTGATCTCAAGTTTAGAACATCCGATTTTTCGTTCAATGTGGCACCACGAATTTCAAATTTGAACGATTTTAATAGCTAATTCACGCATAAATAGAAAATTTTCATTGCACAGATTTATACTAGTTTCACTAATGCTCGTCTTGCGTACCATTGAGCTACAATGCCTGAATTTCATACAAATTCATGTGGTGAACCAATTAAAATGCACTTTGATTAAATTGAACGTTCATATAACGAAATACATGGCTGTAAATTGATGAAATTTAATAAGTAACTATTATAGCATTACTATCAACTCAATATAATATTCATGAATCCCTTCTAGGATAAATAGGTTGGTATAAATCAAAAACTTGCAATATTTTTAAAAGTTTTAATAGTGCACTAGCGGGATCGAAAATTTAACGCTCTTTCCAATGGTGATTTTATTCTTCATTTTACACTGTAATTTGAGGGAGTTAAGGCATTTTTTATGTGATTTCATAACATCGAAAACACGAAAAAATCTTAAAAGTTAAAATACCGCAAAAGTAACTCTAAAGGAAAAAAACTCTAAGAGGAACTTTTTGTTGGAAATTAGTTGTAGAATCGATTCCTCAAAGGTTCTCAATCTTAAATTTGAAAACCTCGTAACTATAGATAGTTTATAATTTCGGGGGGTGCCTATGTGACCAACATTACTGGGGGGAGGGGGTATTTTAAAAATTGAAGCTATTTCCTGTATTAGTGCTGCTATTTCACTTATGCTGTTTGCAAATGTGCAAGGTTTTATTACGTCTTCATTTAAAAAGTTAGTTTTTTAAAACTGATTCCGGGGGAATTTCCCTCATCCCCAGACCCTGGAAATATTAGGTAGGTGCCTAATTAGATGTTAGGTATGAAAGAAATTAGAGTCTCCATCAGAAAAAGGGCTGAATAAAGGTAATAAGGGAGGGGGAGGTTACCTACTTGAGGTTTTTACTTTATTGTGAAACCCGTCATTTTTAACTGACAATAAACCTTGAATTCGATGAGAAATTGAAAAGGTCACTCGTCCATCGTCCTCTGCTGCTGTTGTGTTGACGTCGTTGAGTATTATCCTGCAGAATCCTGTGTTAAGCTGTTGTAGTTTGTGGTGTGCTCACTATCCTTTAGCTTCAATTTGACATTATCATTGGATACAATAGTTCATAAACAAAAACTTGTTTGAACACGCATTATGCGATTGGGTTGGGGAACACGTTGCTGTTTCAGTTGTCCTCCATTGGCTCAGCGCAGCGCACACCGAAAGGTAAGTCAGGTTTCTGTAAAAGGTTCATCTCATTTTCTCTCGCTGCCCTCCAGATAATGTTGAATGTGTTCATGATGGATGGGTTATGTGTGTTGATGGGTGTCCCAAAGGATGGTTTTTGGATTTATCCAGAGATATAGTTAGTAACTCCAACATGGAACCTAAGAACCTATAGCGAGTTGGTAGGTACCATACATCACAGTATAATTTTGTGCGATCAACTTCTTCCGAACTTTGCAGGTGCTGCGAGCTATCTTTCAAACATTAGGTGGTACCGTAATATAATAAAGGTAGGTACATACCTACCGACCAATTGTATTAGTATATTCCTTAGAAGAAGGTACAAGTTAGGCTAAGGTATAATTATCTTACAAAAGATAGGCCAACATTACTGCTATTGCAGAGGACAAGTAGGGTATACCCTAACTACTGAATTGAGGAAAATTATTATAGAAAATATTCTTTCTTTGCATCCGAGCCTGCCGAAGTTAGCGGAAGCTTTGTTTTCACTTTCGGGATCGACACAATTTGTGTCTTTCAAAATTGAAATTTCCACTTTGAATTTCAGAACTTCCTGAAAGAATTTTATCCGTGTCTATCTGTCCGCATTTCCTTGTAACAGCCATAACTTCCAGAGTTTTCATCCGATTTGGTTCAAATTTTCAGGGGGCCCCTTGAGGTCCCATAGGAATTTCATCTTAATTGAATCGTTAAAATTCGTTAAACAGGCATAACTTACACAGTTTTGATTCAATTTCGCTCACATTTTTAGGGAATATGAGGGCTAGGCCACCTGAGCTCACATGAGTTTCATCATAATTGAATCAGCGGCAGACTCTGTACATGCGCAAACGTGGAATTCTCTAAATTTCGTTGTTATAGCCATAATAACCACAGTTTTCATCTTATTTCGTTTTTTCTTGGACGATAGGAAACTATGAGTCATTTCCGCTTGGC
>JAEMON010000014.1:9998018-10010152 GCA_030264115.1 Lygus lineolaris | reverse complement strand
ATCTCGTAAAACCTAAGTCGAATCTAGAAACTGATATCACCAAATAATTCAGCGTCAAAAATAGCGTTACAACATGTGCCACACATGGGGTTTGAAAAAGTGTACTTTTGCGCCCCTGATCACTTTGCGCGCATGTAGTACCAGTTGGGCGCAATGAAAAAAATCGGTTCGGGTATGAATTTTTCATTAAGTTTTCCGTAAAATCCGAATCTAAAATAAAAAAAGGGGGTTTCCATTTGAAAAAACGAAGTTGATGCGCGTTGCGCGCATTTACGCGCATACGCGGCGCGCGAAAATGTGATGGTTGAATTCCTCGTGTAAAATAATTAAGGGTACCGTTTTTCCCGTTTTTTTATCTCTATAGTAGAGCGAGAAAACTCGGTGGTGCATAACTCGTGGGACACCCTGTATAGTATAATATACTAAGTAAGTAAGGTAAGTATGTAGGTAAGTATGTACGATTTATCGGGAAAAATTGATCGATATATCGATATATATCGGAAGAAGTTTATTTTAAATATTTTAATTTTTGTACTTATACTATTTTTTAAATTGGAAGGAACAGATTTTTTAAATATCAGGAAACTGTATTGTTCAACCAAGTTTTTCAGTTAGATAGACAAGAAGAATCACTGGTCTTATAGAAAATTTCACGCTGATTCCGAAAATACCATAATGTTTAAGATAGTAATTTACACCAAGAACCTCAAAAAAACAGGTTTTTGATTTTTGGCTTTAAATTTTCAAAATTTGACCCCTTGGAGTAGGTACTCCGAACCACAAAGTTTCTTTTCTTCCCTTTTCAATCTTTCAACATCTCCAGCTGTGGCACTGATGCTCCAATAATTATTGGATGAACAGAACAGAGCCACATGTCGAGTTGAGGTTTTTTTTCACTACAATATTTCCAAAATCTATTGGTGCATTAGTGACGATCATCTGTATGACTTGGTAACGGAAGAGAGTTAAAATTTCTGCCCGAGTGAGCAAAACAGAGACGACTGAGGGGAGTTCTGAGGCCAGATTTCCTAAAAAGACCATAACTCGAGATATGACCCCGTTGCACTGAAGGTGCGGTATATCGACAAATATATCGATATACGCCAATATACAGGGTGGTATCAAACGAAACCAACTAACTTTGAGGTCTTATAGGAAATTTAACGTTCTTTCCATCGGTGTCCTTATTTTCGACTTTTTATAATTAATTAAGGGAGTTATGGCCATTTTAGTGCCGCAAGGTCAAAAACACGAAAAAAATCTTAAAATTAAAAAAAAAGGGTTTTTAAGGGGGTTAGAAGAAAATTGCTAAGAGACATTTTTTGTTGCAAATTATTCGTAGAATCGATCCCTGAAGTATGTCGAGTCGAGTCTGATACACCCTGTATATCGATAGTTCGCCCGAAATATATCGACATTTCCAATATATCGATATATCTTTGCCATCCCTAAACAGAATACAAAGTACAATCTGCCCAATATAAGAAGAGGCATTAAATGCAAGAATAACCCTCAGAATACTGTCCCGTTAATTTGTGCGTTGGTGCTAATATTGAGTTACGTTTTTGAAATCATTGCTTTTAAAACAGTTATTGTGGGACACTTCTCGCCCAACCTCCTGCTTGGTTGGAATCCATAAAGCACATTTTACATTACATGAATACAATTAAGTGTTTACCACTGAAAATGAAAATTATTCCAAGACTGGCAATTTCTATTCTGAATAATTCTCTAATGATCGATATTGAAACAATACGCGAATTTAAATGGGATGTTCACAAGTATCGATACTACAGTTGAAAAGTTTGAAAAATATCGATATAACCGAGTATCGACAACGACGAGTATCGATACTAAAATAACAATGTATCGGAACAAAGTATCAATTATTTCCAAGTATCGATACAGTATCGCCCATCCCATAATAGCCCAAATCCGCAGGGAAATACGTAAATTTCGAAGAAGGAATCTTGTGATTCTGTCTAACTTATTAGTGAATTTCTTAAAAAATTGGTTCAGTGTCTGAGGTAAGCCTTGTCAAGGGTGAGTTAGCCCCTGGAATGATGGTCCCCAAAGAATTTTAGAGCCTGGCATCACTTGTGAGAGGATTTCTGACTAGCTAGCTCTACAAAATTTAGCTCAAATTCGGAATAAGGCTGGAAGTGATTAATACAGGGTGATCCAGAAAGAAGGAAATTAAATTTCACGCCAATGTTGACAGTTTTTATCCTACTTATTTTTTATTTTAATTCTTAACAGTTATAAAAAAAGATTGTTTTTCAACGTTTCACAAAATTAAATTCTGCGTTGAATGAGGCCAACCGCAGTTCTCTATAATTTCTACATCAGATGTAGATTCTGTTCTAACAGAGGTAGAAATTTTCTCTGACCTAAACCTGAAATCTAATGTTATTTGATTTGAAAGTTAGCCCCACAAAGTCGTCCTTCTCAGTGCAGCCAACACAACACAAAAAAGCCGTAGAACTACCAACACTGCGTGTATGACCTTAGTTTATTGATTACCATGGTGAGCGCCGCTACTAGAGCTACCTTTCGGGATTCGATTACAACTCTTATCTCCAACTGGAAAGTAGTCTCCGTTCTACAAGTTCTACGTCTGTTATGTAGGAAAATTCGTAGTTTATTTGTATGAAATGACTTAATTGATGTGTTATGAGTGGTTTTGGACGGTAAAACCTGGTTTTTCTGTGACATCAAAGGAATTTCTAGTTCAATTTCGCGGTGTATTCGTCCGCGTCGCCCTCAACTCCGGAGTGGGGCGTTCGACAACCTAGCAACCACAGATGCTGTTTCCATAGGTTACGGGTCGGACGAGCCAGTACACAAAACCTTCCAGGTAATATCAGTATTTTTTCATTGCAAATACGATACTCCGACGTGCCGCACGTCCCCTCAACCCTTCACCTGAGCCCTGCGCAAATTTATATCACCTACACCCTTCGCCAAACCACGCAAAAATGGTCACGAATCTCGCCTTCTGCTTTGGCCATTTCTCCTTGACCCGCCCGAAAAATCATTTCCGACTTTTCCCAAATACTTTTAATCCAGTTTTCCCTTTTCCATTACTTCCTTTTCAATAACCAACCACCCTAAATCCCGTCAAAAATTGTCTACTTTTCCAATTTTGCACCAGAACTTTAACGAAATTCGAAATTCATTCGCTAAAAAGACCAGTCCAGTACCTATCAGTTTTCGCCTTCTCCCGACTGGATTGTTGATTTCCCTATCACAGAAGCCGCTGTTGCGCATTGGGTGTTTTCGCATTATATTGAGAAACCAGTCCGATTTACATGATTATTACCTACAATTGGTTTGTAATGATTTCAAGTTTTAAAACTTCAAAACATTGTGACATTTTAAGCTGAATCAATGCAGTAAAATAGGCTACCTGCTTCAATCTCAGGACTTTTATTATGTGATCTACCTATCTAAGATCTATATCCTTCTATATTTTTATTTATTATCCAACTAATTCGTGATTTTTGGTTGTAACTTATGAAAAGTGTGACTTTTTGACATCACCAAAGATGTACAAAATTATCAATCTGACTGGTTTTAACAGCCCGATCGGCTACGGGTTGTCACGAAATGATATTCCCTAATAATTTTCATTATTTTAATAATGAATTACGCATTGAATGCCTGAAAACCTTGTTGGTTAATGTTAATGGATTTCATCATTATCAGCTGCCCATCAAGAGAATTAGTTCGTAGGTGTTGTCTCACTAGGTAGGTTAGGTATTAATTTAGCATTATTTCTTCAATCCTTCCATATTTTTCCGATAGCCCTACCATTAATTTCATCTTCATAATTTAATAATATTGATTTTATTAAATGCTTGAAAATTTACTGGAATTCCGTCCCAATCAAAATTGCCCTAGGTTAAAAGCCTTCAGTCCTTGAGTGAATATTTTAGCGAATTTTTGGAAAAAAATGGAGCTATTCGCTGATGCAATGGCTTCATAATTTTAATAATGCAATATTTTTTTTAATCATTTCCTCCATGTATCTAAATCTTTCACACCATTCTAAAACTATTTCCGAAATTTAACACTTTTCCATCCAGACGATATAATATGGACTCTGGAATCTATCTAAAAAATGCAAAATGTCAATATAACACAAAAATGGCTGGGTTCGTCCAAGGGGTCAAGAAATGTGTTTTTTTGAAATATTTTCTCCCGAATTTCTATATCTAGGTAGGTACTTACCTAATGTTATCGTTGAACTACTTGAGTACTTGCCTACTCATTTTATTGCCTTCAAAAAAATTTCTCCTCCCACAAAGTCTCAAAACTTGATGAATCTTCGTAATTATACTTGAAAACCGTGTTGATTCCTTTATTAGCTAAAATTGCTATCCAAATAAATAATAAATCTTACAAAGGCTTAAAAGAGCGCTGAATCCGATTTTGAGCTCAAAGGTTTCAGTAATGCTGCAAGAGTTGTGTTCAAGAGCGAATTCAATTGAAGAATTATTTCTGGCAATTCTAACCGATTTAAGACATTTGGACCCTTCAATTTTATAATTGTACACCCAAGAAAATTACGATTTAGGGCTCGGTAGGTACTCCTCCTTTCTTTTGATATATTGACATTTTGACACAGTTTTGGATTTACTAGATCGTTCCGAGGGTCAGAAGACATGGCATTTTTTATACTAATGAGAAACGTTATAAACTTCATATTCGATTCAGAATACTCTTACCTATGAAAAAAGTTCCATTTATGCAGCATGAGTTGATGCTCGAGTTTCCAAAGAATCGTTTTAACCGATTTTGTGGGTGATTCATATGGAAAGTATGGCGCTGATTCCGAATACACATATGTAATTATGTTCCTTTGTTCAAGATGGTAAATTCCACCAAAAATCTCAAACACGTTTTTGACCCTTCAAAATTTGACCCGTTGGAGTAGGTACCCTCACAAAAATGCTGGGCAACGAACTCATCCTTTCTTTCGTTATTATTGACAATTTGATATTGTACATTGATATCAGGGTCAGATATCGTCTGGAGTGACAAATATATAAATGAATTTATAAATATGTACGTATAGGTATAGATGAAAAAGTGTAAATTTCAGAAATCGTTTTTGAATGGTTTGAAACGGATTTCTATGGAGAGAATTTTAACATTTTGCCTAACAAATATTTTGAATTTTTTTTCTTCGAAAACACGGTAAAATTCAGCGAAAAATCACCATCTAAATTAGTAGTAATATTCGTATTTAAAGGGTTTGAAGGGCGCTTAATCCGATTCTAAGTTTACAAGTTGCAGTTGCACTTTCTGGCAATTCTAACCGATTTTTAGAAATTTGTGACCCTTCAATTTTATAATTTGACACCTAAGAAAATTACAATAATTTAGGACTCCGTACTCATCCTTTCTTTTGATATATTGACATTTGACACAATTTGGGATTTATTAGATCGTTCCGAGGGTCAGAAGACATGGCATTTTTATTATACTAATAGAAACGTTCAAACTTCATATTCGATTCAGAATACTCTTACCAACCTAAATGGATTTCCATTGATGAAAGACATTCAGCCAAAATCACTATCCGAATGAGTTATACAAAGGGTTTGAAGGGCTCTGAATCCGATTTTGAATTAAAAAACGCTGCAAATTATTACACATTGTGTAAATTATTACAAGTTATGTAATAATTTGCAGCGTTTTTTTCATTCGATTTTTGGATTCTACGTACCTTGAAACGTAAAACCTCAAGTTTTGAGGGGGTGTTTTTTTTTCGTGCTCGATTCCGAAGGTGCATTATTGAAAATAATAAACCAAAATTGAGTTAATGAGTTATGTTTAAAAAGCTAATTTCCATAGAAGCACTTCCTGGCAAGTTAATAGATTTTTAGAAATCTTTTTCTTAAATTTATAATTTAATTATCTCAGAAAACTACTACAATTTAGAACTCCGTACTCATCCTTTCTTTTAATATATTAACATTTTGTCACAATGTTTGATTTATTAGACCGTTTCGAGCGCAGAACGATACTATTCAGATGACACATGCCAGTTTTTACTTTTCTCAACCCATCTGTAAGGTGAAAGGAAAGTATTGAGATCAGCGAAAACCCAATTCCTGACCACCACTTTAGAATGGTCCTAATCGACATCTGATCAATTTCCTCCACGTTTTGGAAAAGTGTATGTTGTATGTCCGTATGTATGTAGGTATGTGTATGGGCAGGATTGCCGTCCCTACAAGAATGATTAAAAAATTCCGATTACGAGGTATGGTTTCTACATGATTGAGGATGAGACATTAAGAATTTCAGCCTTTCAGTGCAATTATTTTAGGGGGAGAAAATATTCAAAACCGGTTAAAATACGTCGTTTTAGCACATTTTTTAGCTGTTCTCGCAAACTTCTCTATAACGATTTCGATAAAATTCACAGGACTTACTCTTATTCCAAGTAAAAACGAGCTCCAAATACCCCTTATCTCTACAAAAATATACTGACGGCTGAAATCAGCATTAAAATCCACAAAAATGGCTATAAATAGCATAGAGCAGTATGCGAGAAAAGCTAGAAAAAATGTGCTAAAAACGACGTTTTTCAGGTTTCTATGGATGAGGAAAGTAGTGTGAAGCCCTAGCACCAGATGTTTACTAATTAGAAACTTTATAAACTTCATAAATATGCGATTCAGAATACTCTTAAATGGATTTCCATTGATAGTTTTCAAAAAATGTGTACCCATTGCAATGGCTCAATTTCTGCGAAAATTCTCTAAAAGCAAAATTTTAAAACTACCTATCATAATACCCCCTAAATTTCGAGTTCATCATTCCAGTAATATTTGAACTTACGGCACATGTGTCAAAATCGGATCACGTTTTTTTTTGTGTGTAAAACTTCCGTTGGGAAAAGCTACGGATGGACCAACTTTGAATCAGAAAAAAAATTGTCAAACTCTGCTCAAACGGGTCATAGCGTGTATTAATGCCTTATTATCAATCTCTATTTTGGCACATTTTACAGACTGACCATGATTTACTTGTTATTATGACTTACGCCTCCAGAGGGCAAAATAATCGCTTTCCTCTCAAATTCGAACCACAGGACGGTGAAAAACGATGTTTTTATTTCAAAAACCCAAAAAATTCATTTTCGTCAAAGAGTGCGGATACGAGGATTTCGCGTGGTGCCATCGTTATGTTTGTCCGATTTTACACAACTCTGACAACTTTTTACGCGTACTCCTGGCTACCAGTCGATCATTTTCTTTCATTTTAGCAAATTTTAGGGAAACATTGATCTACTCGGACCCATAGGTAATCTCTTTCTTTAGGTATCTGGGATCTAGACTATTGGTCTTTGGCCACTCGCGTGCACGAGGGCTAACTGAATCTACCTGTAATCGCAAACGTGCTTAATCTTTTCCTTCAAAATTCGTTTCTAATTCGATCTCTATCTTCACTGTGGTTTACTCCACTGATCTCGATACCCAGAGATCGTCCCTCCAATCTTCTGTAGGCGGTGTAGGTCACGTTTTTGTTGTGTGAATGGATTATTTCGGCCTCTATTTTCCCTTCGATTTTTCCAGTTTATTTTATTCTCAATTCAGCCTTCTTTATATCTACTGTAAGTACAAATATTTTGGATGCATTTGGATCGATATCTTTTTGTATAGATGAAAACATGAGTCTAATTGCTCTTTTGCTTCGAAATCCATCGTGGACTCTTTATGACAACCGTAAGTTGAGATAGAAGTGAATCAGGAAGGTACCCTACCTTATTTTTTGAACCTTTCGGTAGTTAGGGTAGGTAATAGGGTACCTAAAGCCTTGAAGGATGATTGTTTAAAGTGATCGGTGATATATAATAGAATGTGAGAACGGTCCTGGCCAAGGAGGCCGTCTGGGTCCCTACCGGCAAGGGCCCTACTCTGCAAGGCCCCGTCTCGTTTAGATCTTTTTCCAAGACAATCGGATTGTTCTAAATGGAATACTGAAGTTCAACAGTTTCGATAGTTATGTGCCGTTCCAGACCCTGGGGCCCCCGACCGAATGGCTAGGGACCCCCCTCTCTAGCTGATTTTGGTTCATTTTCGAGGATCAACAAAAATCTGCCAACAAAAAATGGCTCATTCTATGGGGGTCGACAAAAATTGGATAAATTTGCCGAGATGAACTGATTTTACCTTGATATAAAAAAAGCATGCCCAGAACGAGTCAAGCCTTAAGCACCTTATTAAAACACATTATTTACTTTAAAAAAAATAAAACGTCGTCTTTTGGAGTTCAAATTACAAAATAAATCCTACATCAAGTGGTTTTTTTTGTCTAGAAGAACGGTGGAAAATACGAAATAGTGGTTTAAAATGCCATTGAAGTTTTTCAACAAAAATGTTAAATTGTAACTTTGAGCTCGAAAAACACTTTCCAGACGCGAATGTTATAATTTCTAACTTAGTAATCGGGTAGAGTTCATTCTTCTAGGAATTTCAACGTTCTTTCCAACGGTATATATTATTCTTAATTTCACGCAGTAGCCTGAGGGAGTTACGGCTCTTTTTTAAGGTTGTCAGTTCCACAATACGAAAAAAATTCCGCCACTCTGGTTGAACAAATATCTCTGAGTAACCCAAAAGTCTGAATTATTCTGTCTGCTTCTAAGATCAACATCTGATCATGAAATTTCTTAATGATGATACTTAGTGGAAGCAAGTAGACAATGAACTAAAAGGTGAGTCTTTGTTACTTTACCCCCACACGGTAGGCTAACCTAGGGTCCCCAAATGGGCCAGGCTAGCCACACGATGATTATTCGATGGAGAAGAGCGAATTTGTCAGTTTTCCCCTTCAAGTTCAACGCTCTGATGAAATAAACTGACCCGTGTACCGACCACCCAATAGCTGGTTCGTTCAGGTTGGTTTGCTGCAGCTGTGCCTGGTAACGTTCGATCTTTCACATCTGGTACAGAAGGTTTACCTTTATGGCATGTGTCCTGTCCACTGGGCTCTGACCCCCACGAGTTCGTTGCAGAGACCTGTCATTAAATTATAATAATCACCTGCCTGGAAGGAGTACAGAAGTACGGTATGCGGAGCTGGCTAAAAGTGGCTGTGGGTTTTGTGAATTTTCAACCAATAGGAAAGACACAACACCCTTGATAACGGAGACTCTTAGTAACTCACCAATATTGCTGGCCGCGCAAATAAGGATACTGATTCCTCACCGATGTGAATTAGCAAATTTGCCATGTTAATAACGAAATGTATAGTGACTTTTGGGAATTTTAAAGATTTCTAGGATTTTCGGATCTATTTTAACTTAGGTATTAGAAAAAGTAGGCAGTTGAATTCTGCGTCGAATGAAACCAAGTAGGTAGCAGTTTCTTGATAATCACTTTTTTCTCGATATTCACTGAGTTTCATAGTTTGGATAATTTGAAGGTAATGTCCATCTAAAATGATCAAGATGTACCTAATGAAACGGTAAAGTGAGATAGTGACTATTTAATTCTTCGAACTTTAAAAATTAGTTGAAAATCGAAACAGAATGATATAATTATATTGTAATATGCACTCCATTTAGGGAATGTATTTGGGGGGAAATCCCAGTAACCCTGAAAATCCCTTCAAAATTGGATAAAAACTGGAAATCATGCGCACGACATGGATTTTGTATAGATAGATACGAAGCCGACTTTGTTAGAAAGGTCTAAAACGTGAATGCCAAGTGGATATTTCGATTTTTTGGAAAACAAAACTTATCTCACGAAAATGAAAACAAAGCTTCCTCTACTTTTGGTAGACTTAAATAATAAACATTGCATTCCCTTCTAAAATTTTCAATAAGTGGGTGTACAAATGTTGCTAAGAATGCTTCGTTCCTAATTTACGGCCCATTTTATATTATTTTCTTGTCGTGAAACTTCGCGGCACAGTTTGTGGCTTCAGCGATAAATTTGTGTTTCTATCGTTTCATTATAGTTTATTATGGTAATAATTGGTAATGAATTATGAGCAAATTCATTGCCATAAATCTACTAGGGAGGTACCTACTTACTACCTACTTAAATTAGAAGTATTTGGATAGCTCAGCGCAAAAAAGAAACGTGATGTTCATTTAGGTATAAAATTTTCCATAGACTATCAAAATAATCAATGGTAAGAATTTAATGTACATCAATACATATATCTATGTGGTCCTACATTCATACGTCCACACCTTTCACTGTTGGTTGACTTTCCACGATTGTTGCCTTTTTCCTGACAATACCAGTATTCTTGAACTTCTGAAGGTACCACGTTATCCGGTAATAATTAATAAGTATAAAGAGTTTCAGTCTCATTTCTTAAACCACCCCACGAAAATGTCGCCGTTTGTCAATCGAAGACATTTTCATGTCTCCATTATATACTCCATGGGGGCAAATGTACTGGGATTGGCGGATATGCCATGCGCATATCTCAGCTTTTCGTAGGGCGACAACCGAGTGAGAGGAATGTATTCTAGTTCTATAAATCGAGAGGTTTCCAACGAATGGATAACGGTTTTTGTCCGATGACAGATGACGAAGTACTATTCCCCTAGCGACGACTCGGTTGTACGCGGAAATCGTCAGAAACTCATTTGGGACAATTTTCGTAACGGTTTTTGAGTTACGTGCCATATGAAAGACATGAAAATGTCAAAAGGTCGAATATGCTGCCTCGCCCAAGTGCCAATAGGACGAAACTGACATTTTTCTGAATGTAACTAGAGAAACGAAAAACTGGTTTCTGACTTCAATTTCCTGTTTAGAAATGTAGTATTTTCCCATGTGGCTCCAATGGTTTTCCACCCGATTGCGAGTGGTGTTCATTTTTTTTTGCGTTTCCCACTGAAATAATCGACAAAAGTTCCATTCATGCAGCATGGGTTGGTGAGCGAATTTTCAAAGAATAATTTTAACCGATTTTGTGGGTGATTCTTTAGGAAATTTTATGCTGATTCCGAATATACCATATATGTTTCTATGTTTAGGATGATGATTCACACCAAAAACCTCAAAAAACACATTTTTCACCGATTTTGAAACTAAATTGTCAAAATTTGACCCCTTGGAGTACTCCAAAAGTTCTGGCCTGGATAAAGTCAGGAATCGTTTTAGAATGGTCTGAAACGGATTTCCATGAAGAAAAAGTTCAAAATTTTGCATTATTGAAATTTTGATTCCACTACAATAGCTTAATTTTCTTCGAAAATTCGCTAAAATGATTAAGTAATTTGTGAAAAAAAAAAAAAAAAAAAAATGCAGTTTTGCCCTTTAGTCTCGGGCGGTTTGTTGTTTTCTGCTAATTTCCAAAACAGTTTCGTCCACAATTTTCGTCTTCTCGATCTAGATTCGTCCTTCTATCGCTACAGAATCCTGTTAGATATTACTATTTCGCTTGACTTTCTTCGTTTTAGCACGCTTAATTTCTCAACCACCATGCAGATTCGTAGCGGCTTTTCGTTTTCAGAATTTTCGTTTCGAAATGTGCAGATCTCCAACTTCAATGCCTACGTATAATTGTGCATGTATAGTTCGAAAGTTGAGAGATGGATGTCGGGTTTAGAATTTTCAGCATGTCGCTGTCTCACTTGAATGGTTTACACGCGACTCTAATTCTTCCCACCCTCGGGTTTCATTGCTGACGGCTGCCGGTGCCAGGTACGTCCTCCTACCTTCTGTCAATGATTCACCTGCCATCGAATATTCCAAATCTTACCGTCACCGCTTCACTGGCAACCCAAGGGGGTGACATCATCCCCCCACTCGCCATTTTTTGCTGGATATGAGTGTTTATTGAATTTTTGTTAAATATTAATGCCCAGATTTTACCTCAATAAGGATCCAGATTGCTTAACAAAAAACGCTGCAAATTATCACACAACGGTTTATTATTTTCTGTATAGACCGCCCGCCCATCTACAAAGGTCCTATTGACATAAAATACCCACCTACCGCGAGGTTCGCAATCATCTCTTGGCGACAATGAGTAGGTACCTTCTTGTAATTATTATTATCGGAGAGTTTTATCATTCACTCTTAATGAAATTCAGTAACTAAGGGAGCTTCTGTAAGTAAACAACAAACTTGGTTCGGTGGAATCGA
>JAEMON010000014.1:9980112-9997018 GCA_030264115.1 Lygus lineolaris | reverse complement strand
TTTTCGTGCTCGATTCCAAAAGTTCATTATTGAAAATGATAACCAAAAATTCGTCGGTTTTTATCTGTGAAAATGAATCAGGAGTGTCACCATTCAGAACCAGTCAGAATGGGATGATCCCCATCTTTACATTTGACAGGCTGAAGAAAATGGCTGAGCCCACCGAAACATATGGAACCTAATTCGAAACATATCGAAACCTAATCATCTATCAAAATAAATGAAGACACCAAACATTAATTTTGAGTGGTTCCAATTGCCAAAAAACGTGAATTTACGAGATGTTTTCAAGATACACTCGGAAGTTATTTTTGTCCGAAAAAACTCTATTTTGAGCCACTGGGCGAGTGCAAAAGTGTAAATTTGTATGTTTTTTTAAATCTCATTAATTAATATACTCAAATGAATCCCTATTCCCCTATGTCACGCAATAACTTGAGAATGAGTGCACGAAATTGAATAATTCTTTTTTGTTGTGTTCGTTAATGTCAGGAGCGAACGAAGTGAGCGGCTCAACGTGGGGGACCGTGCAACGCACGGGTAACCTGCTACTTTCCAATAAATTTGTGACCCAAAATATTCCAGTACGTTTATAATAGTCGATCTGTTAACGATTGAAGTTAACAATTCAGTTCACCAAACAACAAAATTCGTGTTAATTATCTTCAACTAGGATGTGCTGTCCATTTTCGGCTCATGTTTCGGTTCATTTTAAAAGGTGTGGTTGTACTGCCACCTGCGTCTTCACGGACGCTTGGCGTCGAAAATTGGTTTTAACGTCCCTTTCATCAGCTGTTTTATCGTAGGTACATTCCCCCTTCCATCTCTTCGGTTCCCATAATGCAACCCTCGACCGTATTATTTTTTGTTAGTATTGGTTCGCGTCTCCTTGTGTTCGTTTTCGTGTGAGACGTTGTAAGGATATGAATTTGCGAGAGCTGAAGCGAAATTTTTGGAATCAGTTTGAATGTGTTTAGTTCGGTAGTGCCTCGATTCAGTCAATAGTGCAATATTTTAATCAAGTATATCATGTTATAATATTACATGATATGGAATTTAACCCTATTAAAACATGACGTTTTAATGCTGTTTACAGATTTTACAAAAATTATTAGGTCTTTCCTGTGCGGTGTGCCTTCACAATCCAAATCTAGAAAGGTATTTTGAGGCTGACCCATAGAAGGTCCCAAAATAATTCCATTACCACCCGATCAGTAGGGCTACATAATTATAGTGATTTTTTTCGACTGGTTAGAAAGAAAATCATTAAACTTTAAAGGGCGTGTCACCTTCAGTTAAACTGTTGGCAAATCATTAATTTTAATGGCCAGTAGATTTAAACGTCCGATAAGCCGATTTAAACTATCTGCAAAATCGAATTTTAGTGCGAATAAATTAGACTTGATACAAGAAATGAAGGCTTCATAATATATGCTTTACAATAATTGTTACAATTAATTATCAATAAGTTTCTGACGACGCTGTCAATCTGTCAAAAGTTTAATTTCATTCGTCCTTGTTTAAATTCATTTGCCAAACGTTTAATTCTATTTGCCAAAAATTTAACTTGATTAGCCAATGTTATAATTTATTCCTTCCGAATGTCAGCGAAAATGGATCAATGGCGCGCATACAAACGTGAAATCGAACCATCATCGATTTACCACGACCAAACGATTAAAATTTGACTAAAATTGGAGGGTAGTTGGCAGGGGTCCCATAAATCACATTGTTGGATACAATATCATTGTATAAAAACTTGGAACCCAACTAGCGATCACTGATTATTTTCCAAAAATGGCTTTCAAAAATATCAATATGTTTCGTAACACATCTCTACTTGAGAAAAATGATCGTCAACCTCAATCCTTGTTGATGGTGGGGTCAGTGCAGGTACTTCCACGGCCTGGTACGGCTGGAAGGGGGGGCATCGCTTTTTCCAATGTTTTGTCACTAGTTCCCTTGGAAACGATTTCAACTTCGTACCCCTTGAAAATATTGATCCGACCGATTTTGGCTCATTCCTTCCCCCCATTATTTCCCAGAGAAAACCACGTCATTCGAACCGTAACCTTCCTTTAGGTACCAAGATCTTCCTAATGCATCTTCCATAATGTTGTCTCGTTCATTTTCCTGGAAATTCTGAATTCAACCGTTGTTCCAAAACCTCTCGATCAATAATCAATTTAACCATCTCATGCCTGTTGTATCATCACAGCCATTTACTGACTCCTCATTTTAAATATTCCACAAAAGTAATTTTATTGGTGGAAATCCTAGTCATTCGTATTTTACCATGGAGTTGATAACAATACGAAATAACGACTATCTTATTAAATCAGGTAAATCGACTTTCTACATAAAAGTGTGGTTTTGGTGTGCAATTTATTTACGCATGTTGTGAATTCTCCTACTGTATTCGTATTCATATTTAACTTTATTACATTGCTCTGATTATTATTTTGGCCTTTAATTTCTGAACCTATCTTACATATTAATTGTGTAGACGTAGATGGTGTGGTAATTATTTCGCATTTCTTCAAGGCCAGCCTGTGGTTGGGGTTGACTGGTTTGGGTTGGGCTGAGAATAGAATGTTCATCATAAGCTATGCGTGTAATAGCGAAATTATGGTGGGATTTTAGTTTTAGTCCTGCAGTACGACAGACTGAGCGAATTTTTTGGCTCGGTTTCCATTCTCACCCTTTTATTACAAAATATTCACTCCTTTCACGTGACAACTACGATTTTAAGCATTTTCTTCCGCCTTTAACACGAACCCGTCTACAAAAGTTCACAATTTCCACACTTGGGCAGGTGTTCATGATGAGTCCGCATTTTTTCGAAGAACCGCCCTAAAACGTGCTCGTGAGCCCTAAAACGTGCTCGTGAGCCCAAAAAGTTCAAATTTTGATTGTTGTTGGGGTGGTTGGTAGTACTTGGTTAGAAGGGGTCCCTATTGAATTTCATTTCATTCGAATAAGCTATTGCGCTTGCTCATTGGGGCAAACCGCAGCTGAAAATAAAAGCTCCATTCATGCAGCATGATGTGTTGATGAACGAATTTTCAAGGAATCATTTTAACTGATTTTGTGGGTGATACTTATAGGAAATGTTGGGCTGATTCCGAGTATACCATAATGTTCCCATGTTTAAGATGGTGTTTTACGCCAAAAACCTCAAAAACACGTTTTTTGACCCTTAATTGTCAAAATTTGACCCCTTAGAGTACTCCAAACATTCTGGCCAACGAACTCATCCTTTTCAATTTCATCCAATTGGGCTGATATGCACCAAAATATTTCAAAAGATCAACCAAAAGCATTAATTGTAAAAACACCATATTTCAAAGAAGTAGTATTATTTATAAACCTCCAAATTGGACTATTCGGAAAATTTTGTTCATGCTCTAAAACGTTTAGTGAGAGGGATAGCGATTTCATAGGTCCTTTTGGGTGTAATTCACCTCTCAGAACAGGCGTAATGGATTTTTTTTTTTTTTTACAGAAGTTGGAAAAATTAGGTGTAATTTGAATGCCCGTAAAAATTGGTCCATTGAACCAATCTCAGGTTTTGTTTTTTTAATCGACGGTTAAATTTAATCGGTGGTGTCCAATTAGGGTTGGAAATGCTATATTATTATAACAATTTAAAAGAATTATAAATACATAAATAATTACCTTTCTTAAGTAGGTAGTTATATCTCAATTCGCGGCCGTTAGTCTCCTTTTTCGCTGTCTATTTATTTAATGATATTCGGGGTTCTTTTGTCTTATGTATGTGATGTATGTAGGTAGGTATAGGCTCAATAATCGAGGTCGCATTACATAGTGAGAGGGCTCTGATAAATTCCAATAATATTGAAAGACGATTCAACTAGGTACCTATCTTTTCTCGGCAAATCCAGTAGGTAGTTTCGATCATTTTCCATCCATTTTAAGGTTCCTTTCACTTCCTGTAAAAGTGTGCTCTTAAATGTAGTTTGATCAAGGTTCTCGCTCTTTCATATTAATTTTTAGATTCGATTGATGGAATCTGATCCTGCATAGGCAGAATCGCTTACGTCGGCGTCGGGTAAAAACGATAATTGTTTCTTACGATAAAAAAAGATATTGCAAGACTTTACTGCTTATTCTTACCGCCAAAGAATGAATCTAATCTGAATTATTCGATGAGCTTTTTATCGTAGGACATTCCTTATTCTAATGCTACATCAACTCGAAAATAACAGATTTTGACGCTTAAAATATATTATAATTGCCCTCAGAGTGAAAAAAATTTGCCGTCCTTCAAAGACTTTTCTTTAAATACAAAATACTGACATTTTGGCGCAATTTTTAAATGTTTTTGAAACAGTTTCTTTGATTAGATCGTGGAAGGGCGTTCCAACTACGAATTATCTAGTTGAAGTAAAAAGTAAAGCATTACTGTGTTCATTACATGCTATTCAGGGGTGTATTGCACAAATAGTTCGTTCTAGTGACACTGAAGGGTAGGTACATACTACTGAAAAACGGTATGATGGCGGGTGTTATGTGTTGGTACATGAAAGATAGAGGAAGGGTCACATTCTGCTTTGACAAATTGGTATACCTACTTATATATAAAAAAAATACTCATTGTTTCATGTACACAAGCGCACACATTAATAATATTGTTATAAATTGAACAGCCATGCGTAGGTAGGTACTGAACATAAATCATTTGAAAAACCTGTAGTATATAGATGAGTGAGTATAGTTGGAATTCTGCCAGAGTTAAAGACTTCCACACTTACAGTCTTTATTCTTCACATAACGTTTCAGGTCAAGGTGAAAACCATCTCAAGGTGAAACCTGTACATCAGATATACAGCAGAAATGCAGTCAACAAACGGGAAGAAACGATACTGGTGACTGAATTTCCGATGTACGGTACAGGTTTCACCTGAAGATGGGTCAGGCTTGACCTGAAACGTTGTGTGAGAATAAAGACTGAAGTGTTGAATGGTTCTTTGACTCTGGTTGAATCCCGACTATACTCATCTATAAACTACCTTCTATGCGGCCGTTTATTGAAATATTTGTAGGTGATTAGTCGGGATTCAGCCAGAAAAACCCTCATTTTAAAGCATTCTTTTATTCACCACGTTTGGGGTCAACCTAGGCCCATTTTCAGCCAAACTGATCATGAGAAAGAAGGAGTCACAAGTCCCAGCAAAGCAGTTCCCTCGTTAAAAATTGGATGAGAACCTTGTCCAAAAAGGGTAGAATAAGGAAGGTTGCGTCAAAACCATAACATCTGTTTCACATTACATAGAAATAGGTCTTAGATACAAATATATTTTTATATAAAACTACATGTGTACAATCAATAAAAGAAGTCAAGTACTTTTCTTGATAGTTTTATATAAAAATAGATTTAAATATCTATTTCTAAATTATGTGAAACAGATTTTATGGTTTTGACGCAACCTTCCTTATTCTACCCTTTTTGGACATGGTTCCTCTCCTATTTTTATGAGGGAATTGCGTTTTTTGGGACTTGGGACTCCTTCTTTTTCATGATCAGTTTGGCTGAAGATGGGTCTAGGTTGACCCGAAACGTCGAGAGTAAAAGAATGCTTTAAAGTGAGGGTTTTTCCTGGCTGAATCCCGACCAATCACCTACAAATAACTAATCATGCAATCGTCCATTTCTTACACATCTATAGAGATACTTGTAGGCAATTCAGAATACCTCAAGACTGAATAGGTTTGTTCCCACTAGCGGTGGTTCAGGTTCAAATCGAATATTGTAGCTGCTTCATTGTCGACAAGAGTGTGCACCAAAGTTTCTGGGTAGCTAAAATTTTCAAGTTGAACCTGAATCGCTTCTATTTGGAACAGACCAAATATTTATAGTTATAAACATGATACTTTTAAACAAGTGTTGATAACAATGTATTGAACTTAAGGGTGCGACACTATGAAATCGGTTTGAAAAACTCGCCTAACTAAATCTTTGAATCCTTTACTAAATTATGAAATGAAATGAATCTGAAATGTTGAGCAGTGCCTATCTTATAGTTTTGTCTCATCATTATCGTTCCTACTCAAGGATTAACTAATCCTGGGACTTGCCAACGTTTGTATTGTTAAACTTTTGTGTATTAACTATCAATACAGTGAGCGATGAGAAGTTTTGACTAATAGGTAAATAAATATCAGTATACCTATTTAATAACTAACAAGAAAATTTGAGCGACACTGGACCCGTTAGATTGCGAAGTAACTGGCATTTCACGTTTGCTGATGCCCAAAAACAGCAATTTGGTTCGATTACAATTATATTTAAGGGAAGACGAGCCCACGGAGTTCTAGAATTTATTGTCGAGAGGGTATTGAGAGTACTTCAAGTACTTCCATTGTCAGTTGCCGGGTCCGGGAAGCCGCCATGGTGGGTGGGGCCTGGGGCCGGTCCGGTGGCGTCCGGCCGGCTTGGGGGAGCGCGTCAGCACCCTCAGGTCGCCTCATGTTTTTTTTCCTCCTCTCGTTGTCACAGTAACAATATTTTTCAATATTCAGTACCTATCTTTTCCATATTCAGAGTCTTGTCTGCGTATTATATACTCATCTGTATGGCAATACCGAAATAAATCTATCTATCTATCTACTTATCTACCTACCAGCCATTGATGTGATAGGAAAATATCGAAGGGTTCTTATACCTGATAGGAGAATAATTGGTTCTTAGACCAGTCTCGAGGTACAAAAACTTCGTAAATACAACGATTACAGGAAAAACTCCTTAGCTCAGATCACATGCAGTTCTTCCACTGGTCAGTGCCGTAATGAGTTTTAAAATTAAGTACTTCTTATTAGGTACCTACCTAACTCTGAGTACAACTAGGTACCTTCCCAGCTAAGTAGGCGCCTATCAGCGTTATTCGGTAATATTTAGCCACCGACCTTCAATAAGCTTGGAACGCGTCGAGGGAATATGAATCATGATTTCGTGACAAATAAAATGCATGATCACAAATCAACTACGTAAGGATGTTAAATGCTGATTCGACCTACTTCGATAAGGAAGTAGATTATGGAAGGTCATTGGTTGCTCACACAGTTTATTATGCTCCAAGTGGTCTCATTGGATTCAACTATTTAAAATTCTAGAAAAATCATAATTTCATAATAAATCTTCAAGCTTGGACGTTTTCCAAATTTTAATCTACGGTGTAACAAGGAGATCTACATTGGGATCTCCATGACCCGGTTGAAAGATTCGGCAAAATGCAACGAATTCAATATTTATTCGGATTCTACGTAGCCCTAACGTTTAGTCAACTTTCGAAGAGGCTTAACAAAAAAATGCATCCTATTCAAAATCATAGGATGCAAGTCGTTGTTAGAATTTTAGAATGGCTCATGATGAATTTTCATTGATAACTCAGTAACGAACGATTATCGTAATCAAGTTGCCTTTTGCCATGCTCATCTCCGTTGTGTAACCTATTTAATTTTTGTGCTATTTTACTTGTTGCAGAAGACGAGGAGTGGAGAATGGCTCAAGCCGGCAGTGAGGCGGGTTCTGTTTCAGTGGTTCCTCAATCTCAGATCCTTCAGGTACCTACATTCTCGTTATTGACCTTGTTTTTTAATCATAATAGGTATACTTACGGAAATTATTTCAACTTCTTATTTGGCTGACGTAAAATAGGGAGTTGTAGAGGGCCATACGTCGAATCAATCGTCAAAGATTGAACACCAAAGAAGAAGTATACCGACTAATAGTCTTGGATTTAAAATATTGGAAATTGTGGTCATCGAGGCTTATAATTCCTAGCTGCTTATCAAAATGCACGAATCAATGGGGAACTTGCATGGTTATTTTTACTTTCGTAAGCCCATTTGAAAAATTGGAATTTTTGTGGTTTTTAACGCTGATTTCTGCCCTCAGGATATTTTTGTGGAAATGAGGGATATTGGAGCTTGTTTTTACTTGAAAGAATAATAAGTCCTGTAAATTTCATCAAAATCAAATGGGATACGCTTTTCAGGTTTCTACTGGTGGGGAAAGTAGTGTGAAGCCTCGCACGAGGTGTTTTATTTCAGCTCTTCAAAGACCTTGGAGAGGGCTTTCCGAAAATTTGCTATATTATGAGTATCCGATGATTGAAACTTTCCGAAAGTGGGTCTTGTGATTTTAACCTAACTGACGTCACCAACCGCCTGCCTGGGCGGGTTGTTCAGCTCCCTAACCTAAATGACGTCACCTTTCAACCTGTTTTCTGGTTAAACCTGACGTAATTTCAA
Organism: Lygus lineolaris; assembly: GCA_030264115.1. Classification (NCBI taxonomy): domain Eukaryota; kingdom Metazoa; phylum Arthropoda; class Insecta; order Hemiptera; family Miridae; genus Lygus; species Lygus lineolaris. The sequence goes on along the minus strand of JAEMON010000014.1, from coordinate 9,988,744 downwards.
GCTGAAAATTGGCGCTGGGGGGGTTTTGAAGGGCGCTGAATCAGATTTCAAGGTTCAAAATGCAAAGTTCCCCATTATGTATTAGTTTTTACTAGGTATGCAAGTTAAATCAATTTTCAATTTATTATGAGGGGCTTCACTTAGTATTGGGAGTTGGCGACAAGCCAGAAACAAGAACTTGAAAATCCAAATTCCTAAAAGTTAATTCGCAATAAGGGGTTATTATTAAGCTACGATATTCAGCGAGAACCGAATCCATTCTGAAATCAATACCGAATCAATTTTCAACTTATTTTGAACAAAAAGGTAGGGTTCATTTTATTGCAGTTATTCTGTTTGCTCAAAATTGTATTTCGTTTAATCTATTTCATTTATGTTTTTTAATATAAGTGTTTTTAAAACACTTACATTGCTTGCTTCGTAATTTACAGGTAAATCAGCAGCTGAGCCCTGACAATTCTGTAGATTCGACTCATTCCATCACTGTGAGCCACGGCCAAATTCAGGTAAATATCTACTTTCGAGTAATGACCTACATCGTTTTCATAATTTCATAATATTTATGTAGATTGTCGTTGATTGTTAATTGTTAACTGATCCTTGGTAGATCACCAACTTGAAAAAACATCTGTTGTTGTTCACAGTCAAGCTCAGAAGCTCCGACCTTATAAATTACTGTTACTTATGCATCTTGTATTTTTACTTATTAACCCGGTTATCATTACTCCTACCTTTCTATTGAACATTCACATAATTTATTATTATTATTTAGTTACTTGAAATATCATCATTTTAACTCAAATTTCTATTCAGGAGGAGAGCGGAGTTCTTAACTCGCCATCCAACTCATGCGAGGAAGCTGGAAGTGCCAATTTGACCGCAGAACCTGATTCCCCCGAGCCTGGGCACTACATCACCGTTACAGGTCTGTATTTTGAAGGTTATTCTGCAATATTAGTATTATTCTTATTTAAATCGTTTGCCCCTATAAAATGTCTTCTTTCTGTGTTTCTAACTCGAGGGTAAAATTATCGAAGTTTGTCGTAGATACTTAGTCTGTTAAAAATTGAACAATAGCACATCAATCAATCTTTTATTTCCAGAAAATGGTCAGGTAGGGTCAGAAGATGACATTTTTTTTCCTAAAACGCAATATTGCATTGATAATAATTGGAGGGGAAATCGAATGAGCTGGGAAATAATTATTTACCCAGTTACAAATCATCACTTGTGACGTCACACTATGGACATGCCTACTGGTACGAATCACTCTCCTTTTTACCCATTCTGAGAACCTGATGAAGGAATTAATTAGTGTCTTAGACTATGTATAACCATGAAGTGTCATGAACTCCATCCCCCCCTCCCCTCCGGTATAAATCCAAGGATAGCTTCACGTCCTTTATTGACAAGCTTTTGGATGTGCATCGAGAAGTCACAATAATATACCTACTACATGCTTAAACCACGAGCTTGCCGAAGTGTTTCTTCCGTATTATGCACGTTTACGAAGAGCTTGATACTATAATAGAGAGTTACAGCAAGGGCAGATACGTTGAAAAGGGAATGATGCGGTACCCTCTTCGAGTATGGATAGCTGGAGGGCTATTGGTGCTAGTTCAAACAGCAAACCATAGGTGACACCACCATCGAATTTAACATCTCCAGTGCAGGAGCCCAAATTGTGTCAACCGTACCACCCTGAACCAGAAAATGATAACAAGTGTCTCACTCTAAAATACGCATATTTTTTAGTTGACAATTCGGTGTGAGCTCTTGTGTATACTGGGTGACATCCAGGGTCGTACTAAATAGATCCTGAAGAGAAACAGGGCTTCCAAGCGATCGGGTGGGGAACTACGACTCCCTCCACGACAGGTGTGGGGAGAGAGATGGGCGCTTAAGTGCCCTCCCGCTCTGTGTGTAGAATCCGAGGGGCGCTTAAGCGCCCCTCCGCACTGAATGTATTAAAGGGGACTTTTTAACTCGATGGCCCCCACCGCCTTCATTGGTTCCAAACGAGGTCCCTCAATTCCTTAATCTGGCCGGCATCAAGCAGAGTGCATACTGTAAAGGGTTCCTCGTTTCGAAACAAACGCGACAGTGGCGGCACGTACGGTTTGCTGTTGTCCTCTCTGTTGAGAAGATAGGCAATAGCCCTCCATCAATCTACACTCAAAGGGTACCCGTGGCATGTACGGTTCCCGGATATCTTAGCTGACATGCGGGATGACGGTCGAGGAGCAAAGTTCTGTATAACCGTATTCAGTATAACCTCATTCTGATTGGTCCGCTTTTGTGCGTTGTTGTTCGAGTTGTTTGTTGTCTTTGTTGATTCGTCGTTAGTCTGTTGTTCATTGTTGTTCATTTGGGATACCGTGGAGAATAAATATAAGAAACTATTCACTCAGCTTCTTCGTTTTTCCAGACTATTCCCTTGGCCAAGTAAAGTCAATCCCAAATGTGGTATGTCAAATTACGGGACTCACACAGTGAAAGTTAGCATCCACTCGACGCTCGCCCTAGCACTAGGATAAAGAATCACCTTTTGGGAAGTAACCCTCTAATAGGACTCGGAAAAACCCTACCGACTCTACCATGGAGAGCCATACCACGGAAACGCAATGGGGAATTATCATGTATGATAAAATCAAATTTTTTCTGCTTTTTTATTGTTATTTCCAATAAAATAACACTGTTAATACAAAGAAAAAAAATAGTTTATCGTTCTGGTGTGGAGAAAATTTGTAATGAAATCTCAGCTGTTTGAATAATTGGCAGCATTCCAAGGGCCCTTGAGAAACCCTTTTATACGTCAAACCAAAAGAACAACTAAAAACAATGTGATGAGATAGCATCGGGAGCAGTGAAAAAAGAATTAATTTAAATTATCGACGAATAATAATTAATTTATTCAATGAATTATTGAATTGAGTTAATTTTCTCACTAATCAGGAGCTCAAAAAGTGTTGTTTTTCGTTTTGTTTGGTTGGCATCTTGGACGGGTTTGGCCAATGACAGACACCCTTTTCAATTCACCCGCCATAGGACAATAATGACAATTTCAATAAATGTTCCAAAATTACAGATACACTATTCTTGCCATACGACTTCAATATTATTTCTTTTAAGCCATTACCTTTCGGAAAAACAAATTTAAAAAAAATTGATGATAATTCCCCATTATCCCCATCAAGGTAGGCTGATGCTGACAGTTCGCCAGTCCACTCACATCAGTGTGATTCATGCCTGAAGGCATTCATTTAGTAGGTAACCAAGTAGACGCTTACACTTTATTGCTTATCAATCTCAAGTGGACAATGAATATTATTACTCCACTTAACCCTGAAATAGCATTATTTGTGTAACCCTACCTAATTTTGAAATAAGTAACTACTTGATTTGTACCTACCGGTTCTCTCCCCTGCACTGGTTGCACAACCACTGAAATTATAATGTCGTTACTTTCGCTGAAACCGAACGCACATTTCCAGCACCCAAAGAGCCAGTGCTTAACTTGCTTTTTATTTTAATTTGTGTGGATTAAGTCAAATACAGAATTTCGGTTTGCGGTATTGTATAGTGAATGAACAGAGGAAAAATAATTTAATGGGTAGAATCATTTACGTCACTAACATTTTTCCCTTGTGCCCGCTGGATACACATAATTACAATGTTGGTAGGTATGTTTCCTATGAAATAATCGAATAACATTCGAAATTTTAGTACACGTGTTTTCGTTTTGGCCTCCATTGTTGAAAGACTTTGTCAATTCACGGCCCCAGAATCCTCGATCTTGTCAGTATTGTCTTTAGCAATAAATTTGGCTGTTAATTCAATATTTCTGATTTTTTTGACCAACGAAACTCCTAGTATTTTTTTGTTTTCGTTTCTCTTTTACATGTCTTTCGAAAATTGCAAACATAATCCGTTGCGATTATAATTGCGAAACGTTTTGTTGGTTTTTTAAAAACTAAATTAAAAAACCATTAAACTAAAATTATCAAAAGGAGCGGGCCCAAGGTCTTATACGTCACTGACTACAGTTAATCCTGGTAAGATTTCAGTTTTGTTGACTCCCTCAAGTTTGTGTGATACAAAATTTTGTTTTGAAACGTTGAAATGTGAATAATTAAGAAAACTTGAGAGGTTTTGGTGCGCTCACTGTCCGTCGCTGTTGTGAATGTGCTTTTTCTGTTTGTGTGGATTTAAATTTGGATTTTTACACTTTCGTATTTCTTGAGTTCAAATGAGATTATGTTTAGGCAAATAAGTATTATCCAATCTCTATTGAACAGTCTTAATTTGTTATACGAATTACTTAGACTGTTACGTACCTAATGAGTTGAAATTCTGAAGTGAAACAAGACGAAAGCATCTATGCAAAGTTCTCCCTGAATGCTGATAGTAGCGAATCGAATCTGATTGTTACCGAGCAGGTACATAAAACACACTTTTAAATAATTATACTCTCAGATCACTAAAATATCCTAGGCGTAGGTGTCGTGAAAATTGATTTAAAATAAGAAAAATATGCATCAGATTACTCTTTCAAAATCATACAACAATATTGCCTAAATTGGAACATTCTTATAAGTTTCGTCCTACGAGCTTTTTATTCTATTTTAAAATATCGTTTGTTTTATCATTTCCATTGATTTTGCCCTTGTTAATCTGGCACTACTATTTTGCACTCTCGCACAATTTGGTTTTGAGTACAGGCCACAGCATGAACACTTGTGTGGTGGTTTTGGTTGGCTCTAGGTAGGTACCTATAGAGTTTAAATTAATGTCGTTCAAAATAGTTTGAGCAAGATAAGAGACGACTAATCCGTAAGCATGAAGTTTTATTATTGTTTTTTGGCAGCTACGTAACTAAACTGTTTTTAGAGGTTTTCGTTGTTAACGTCGTTTGTTGATGAAATTTCAGCCTCAGAAGCCGCCAACGATGAAGTGGCCCATTCCTACGTCCAGTACATCGAGAGCACTGGAGAGCAAACTATTTATACGACGTCCAACGGTCAGATGTAAGTTGTTAATGCCTTTTAATTAAATCACGTGTAACTACTGCTGTTAGGGACTCCCTCTTGCTTTGGAGATGAAAACTGGGAGCTAGAAGTATACACAGTGCTCCAGTTGCCAGGGTTAGCCCATCGTTAGTCATGAATCATTGTTGATGGTGTAGGGATGTAGTTTTTTGGATCCCAAATTTCGGTTGCGACACCTGTTTAGTCAGCAACGGTCCAAGTTTTGTCCAGGTGCTACTTTGGTGTTTCTTTATCTTCTCGTCTACATTGTTCTTTTGGATACTGCTTTATTGACGTATCCAAGTGGAATTCATGCCAAACTGCAGAATGGGAGGAAATGGCGATAATATTGTTACGGAGTACCTACAAAGCACAAGAAATTACTGCCCTGTGCACTAGTTAACTAACAAACGTGGACCCAAGTAGAAAATATTCAAATTCCTGTGTGTTTCGAGCTAAATCAACTATTCATCTGCCTTGATTTCATTGCATCACCTGCCTGCTCCATGGTTTATTCCAGCTGCATGAACTGTGTTCAGGCGGGTTCATGAACTGTGTTAAGGCAGGTTCATGAACTTCAAGTGTACACTGCTACAAGCGCACCCAAAGAGTTGTGACGGTATGCCCCGGCTCTCAACAGGTAGCGCCTGGATCGCTCACAACCAGGTCCTGCTATGTTATTTTCATGGCCTGATCAAAGTGATCAATGCCTTCTCTGGGATGGTCAGTCCAATCAAGAGCAGTCACCTGATCTGCCCAATTATTACACAACAGCTCGACTGGTTTGACATCAGATGTACCGTCATCTACCTTTCTTGCAGCAAGGGGTTTACCCCTCCCCCACTCCCTTAGCCTCTACAGAGTTTAGAAAGAAGGATAGAGAGGGTGTATCAAGGAGGGGAAGAGGAGACCTAGGACTCCGCCCTACGCTCCGCCTCTTGGGGGCTTGGACCTGGAGAGCCAATGGGATTGTGATTCTAACACTTAACTTTCACTTCTGATTGATGAGTTGTGAATAGCTGGCGTGATACATGTATCAGATAATCTGGCCCTATTCCACTCAAATTCTAATATGGGATGTTCTTCTTCCAATTCAAAAGCACTTATGGGAACCATCATCAGCATTGGCAGTCTGTCTTGAAATGAGTTTTATAACAGTGTTGGAGGTTACCCTCCTCCACCATGATTCTAGGGTCCGCCATTTAATCCTCTGTATAAGGCGTGACGGCACTGAGTGCCGAAAAACAGGTGTCTTGATCATTGCTCTCGCTTGCTACATCGTGAAAAGTTCGATTCATGCAGCATTAGTTGATGAGTGAATTTTCAAAGAATCATTTTAACTGATTTTGTGGGTCATAGGCCATATCACGCTGATTCCGAACATACCATATGTTCCTATGTTCAAGATGGTAATTAACACCAAAAACCTCAAAAAACACGTTTTTAGCGATTTTTTACTATATATTTTCAAAATTGGAACCCTGGGTGTTCTGGCCAACGAACTCAGTCATATTTTTAGCAGTAGGTACCAACTTGTGCAGTTTCAGATTAGGCTGTGGAGAAATTTTTTTGCTTCAAGTTTTATATTTTGAAACCACTAAATGCGTTTACTGTTTCCTATAGAAAATGTTCTGCAGTTATGAAGAACGACCCAACACAGAACTATTTCGTCAACTTTGATCGGGAATGGGGTCCACTGAAATATTCACCTTCTTCGCCGAGCTTTCGATAAATTTATTACCTTCTTCAGGGCTCGAAGGAAATACTAGGGTGTACACATTACACCTCCGTCCTCATTAATCAAAAACCAGGGTGGCCTCACCAAAACACTAATACTTGTAAAAATGAGTATGCGATAAACTTTAAAAACACCAGGCTATCAAACTTAACGAATGGGTAATGTTGAACCTAGTATAAGATTATCGTTCGACTGTGCCCTTCTTTTGTACCCGTGATTTTCTGAGTTGTTTGTAAACTTTTCACCCCCCGTCTCGTCTATCCCTTCATATCCTCCTTCTACCTATCATAGCGCGATGTTTGTCTCTGCCCCTTCCGGACCGCCTCCACTTCGCCGCCTCCAGGTTCTTTTCGACGCTGCACAGTGGGGCGGATCCGGAAAAACTAAGCTCCGCTCCACATTTATAGGAAATTTCGTGCTGATTCCGAATGTACCCCATGTTCTAATGCCTAAAATAGCGAATTAATTGCGTAAACATAGAAAAAACCTAGAAAATTCACATTTTTGACTATTTTAAATGCCCAAAATCATTTTTGTATGGAAGGAAAGTTGAAGACCTGAGACTTCCGCGCCGAATGAGACCAACGCTGGCTCTCCAACTAAGTACCCATAATTGTTGTTGATTTTTCAAAGTTTTCCGTTTTCTCGACTTTTTCGTGTTACCGACTGGAAAGGAAAACTTTTAAAAATATCCAAAAATCATGGTCACTTTGTTGGTGAACTGGCATTGGTCTCATTCGACGCAGAAGTCTCAGGTCTTTAACTTTTCTTCTATGTAAAAATAATTTTGGGAGGTTCCAATGGTCAAAAACGTGAATTTTCTAGGTTTTTCGAGGTTTACGCAGTTAATTCGCTATTTTAGGCATAGGAACATGGGGTGTATTCGGAATCAGCGCAGAATTTCTTGAAAATATGGAGCAGAGCTCAGTTTTTTCCGGAAAAATTTTTCCCCACTGTGCGCCGCAGCTCTCCCGTCCTGGATCTACGTTGGTCTTCACAAGCAAGTACCTACCCAGGAATAGGGGTGAGTTCTACCTTCCCTTCCTATACCTCTATTTCTTACATTTTCCTGGTTTGCACAGCTTTGATATCTTCGGGTTCCTCGTAAGAGGTGGCACTGGGGTTTTACTGATTTATTATCCATACCTCTTTTATATGTTTATGGGTAATTTTGATCTTGGGGCTCGAATCTTTCGAATTTCACCTTTCCAGGGTTACCTTTGGTTAAAGCAGTCCACTAACTTTTAAATCGTCGCGAAAAAGGGTACTACACCCCGAACTATTTCCAACAGGTAAAAAAAACGTTCAGACAAATAAGCAGTGTTAACATTTCAACCGCTGGAACTTGAACCACTTGGTTGAAACTTTAACACTGCTTGTTTGTCTGAACGTTTTTTACCCATTTGTTAAGTTTGATAGCCTGGTGTGTTTAAAGTTTATCGCATAGTAATTTTTACAAGTATTAGTGTTTTGGTGATGCCACCCTGGTTTTTAATTTATGAGGACGGAGGTGTAATGTGTACACCCTAGTATTTCCTTCGAGCCCTGAAGAAGGTAATAAATTTATCGAAAGCTCGGCGAAGAAGGTGAATATTTCAGTGGACCCCATTCCCGATCAAAGTTGACGAAATTGATAATGTTTGTTGAGTTAATTCAGTTTTCTGAGTTTATTTGTTTCTATTCTTACGTTCTACACCCATTCCAAGCATATTGTGAGGTTAATCACGTTGAAAACCCATTAGAAGTTTAAAAAAAACGAGGTGTGGCATGGAGTGCCACACGCCGTATGGTTTTGGGAAATGGGGGCGAGCGCGGTATACGGAGGGTTACGCCGTGTCCTACGTGGACGACCAAAGAGCGCGACCGA
>JAEMON010000014.1:9770158-9792080 GCA_030264115.1 Lygus lineolaris | reverse complement strand
ATTCACCCTATTCATCATGCCCAAGCAATCCTTCTGAACCACAACAGATTCCTATTTCATTTTGGTCATCCTGTACTCATTTCAGCTACTGTAGCACAGCCATCATGTTCATCAATGTTCCTTTTGTGATCCTGTTCAATCGCCTTGGTGTTCATCCTGTGAGCCAGGTCCACCACTTTCACCTCCATTTCGTACACAAGATTCTCTTCCCAATCTTCAATCTAGGCATTTCCTATAGTTTTTTCTAGTGTTATTTCTTCAATTATGAAGAAATAACACCTTTCCTTATACCTTTTCTTATCATTATTTCTTGTGTTATTTCTTCTTGATCGAATGATCGTGCTTTCTCTTCCACTTCCACAACCAACATTCCCTCTTAATTTTTCTCTGGCTCTTCCTGAATCTTATATTTTTCTTGCTTGATCCCATAATTCCTTTTTTGATGTCCAAACTTCCTGTCTCATTTTTTATTCTCTCCTGTCGTCAATTTAGCTATGTTTCGGATCTATTTCTCATTGTATTTTTCTCAAAATAGTTTCGGATCATTTGTATTATCTTTTTCTTTCCATCTCACAAACGGATTCCCTCGCGAGCTTCTACCCAACAAAGTAATCCGTGTAATTAATTTACAATTCGTTTACAAGATGCAGTACCTATGTTACAGCAATTCGCTTTCTGAATCATGCTGAACCTGGGTTGATGTTCTGTCATTCTTCTTAATTCTGTAAAAACAATTTAAAAATGTTGATCCAGTAGGCCGGAATTTCAGAAGATTCAAAATAATTGGGTATCTGCCATAAGTAATCTTGATTTAAAAAAAACCTCAATTTGAATTCTACTAATGAAAACCATGATTAAATGATCAATTGAACGGATAAAACTTCATGGGAAACTTGTGTTATGATTAATGCAGAACAGGAGCAACTGGTGATATCACCAGGTCTCGTTTTTGCAGTGCCACTGGAGAGATTGGAATTCTGGCAAAATTTTAATTCCACTCCACAACGATGAAAAATACTTTGGATTTCAAGATAGCACATAAAAAGAATGGGTAAATAAGCTTATTGATGAAGATAAACTTACTTTTTCAGAGGTCGTCGCTCGCAGCAACCATTTACAATGGAGAAAGCCCTTGTTACCTACATGGCATTTCATAACACATGTTGTTCAACTGTGAATAACTAATTTTCAGGGCTACCAACAAATAAACTGAGGTCACCATGAGATTCCGCTTAAAATTCTGAATCCAGATCATATAAAACCTCAAAACCCTTTTTTTTTTTCTCATATCACATGTTGTGTCTTAGCCATCGGTATATGGATATAATAAGCAAGAATGAATTCGTGTCACCCTCGTGAGAATAGTTGCCTCTCGTAAAGACAGATGGCGTACAAATGCAGGAGATGATACACAAAAATGCGTACTTTGGAGCGAAACAGTTAAAAGACCTCAACCTCTCATCCAGAGGTGGTGCTGGTGATGGTGGCTATTGTGTGCCATTGGGGTTTCGACAGAGTGTAGTAGGTACTTACCACAGGATACACCAAGTGGCGTCATGTACCATTATTGAAGCAATTTTCTGTTGTGTCTTAGAGCTTCCATTTCAGCATTATTTGGATTTGATCGTATTTGTATTCTGCTTGATGTGTCGTCTCACTGCATCCCACTAACTCGTGGTTTTGTTTTCATTTTCACGCATTAACCCTCCACAGATGGGCACTAAATCTAATAGAAGAAAGGTGAGTTTTCCTCCAATATTCAAAGAAAAATTAAATAAGTAGTTAAGTTATTACTTGTCATGATACAATTTTTTCAACTTTCATTTTATCGTGTAGGTAATTTTTGGTTTGATTTTTGGTTTTTCTCTCTTCATATTTTCTTAGGTGAGTGGCAGGGTGTGGTAGACACAATTTTGTATTACTGATTGTTTCCGTTAGTAATGATTTAATGATGCTAAAAAACGCTAATTTCCTGCATTTATCCACGACCACTCCAATAGAGTCAGTAGAATCTCCAGAATGTAATGGAGCCAACTATAACTTCCCCATTGTAACAATGTCGGCGTAGCAGAGTCTTCTGGAATCCAAACTGCTTATCTGTTATTATGAGCTAAAATGTTCCCCTCTTATTGAATGGCACACTGCCGAAAGTTTTTCCTAGTTTGATTAGGCTCATGTTAGGCAGGGCAGCCAACTTCATAACACGAATTTTCTGATTGACCACGAATTAACCTCAGAGGAAGGTTGTCATGGTTGTGAATTGCAGTGTCAGATTTTTCCCTGTCGAGCGCTCTGTTCTCTGACATTATTAGAATGGGAGAGCTAAAAATAAAATATTATTCGCACTCTCTATCCCATTGTTACAGCATGATTATATTGTGTACGTAAAGAGCGTAGTAATCAAATAATTATGGTATACTTAATCGTTCATTACAGGTCCTAAGGACTCTTGTTGATTCTAATGCATTCTAGGGGTTCAAGGTTCAAGTTGTAGTTTGATTCACACCCGAATCGTGTAAGTGTTCATTGTAAGTCAATTCACACCCAGCCGTGACGTGACAGTTCCGTGACTGCCACGTGGTCCCTCCTTCGAGGGAAAACAGATTCTTCCAGGAATTTGAAGGGGCCTGTTCCCACTCGCCCAGCAGGTGGCCGTGACAGTGCAAACAGTGCTCTGTCCGTGCTCGTACCGTGATCCGGCGCATTACTTACCGACGATGTTTTTCGATTTTCACGGCCAGTGAACCAGTTGATTTTACCAGTGTTTCTCCATCGGAATCATGAACTCCACGGAAGTGCACTGCCACTGCACAGTTGAAGCACTGACCACGTGAATAGCAATCACTTTGGGTCCACGGCCAGTAGAATCACCCAACAGTCATGGCACTGTCACATCACGGATGGGTGTGAATTCATCCATCCATCCATTTTTAAGGGGCTTCACTCATCTCCAATGGAAAAATTATTAGGTTCTGTAACCAGAAAGAGTGTTTGCCCCACTCTGGCAAGATGTCATTCTTACAGCATCCACAATAAGTTCAAGCTATATTTATAAAATTCATAAATAGTAATAAGCCTGCAATCAAAAATTCCAATTTCAAGGTTCTTTCTCGTTTGGACGTTACAGTCGCCCCAGCCTCGCGGGTACCCGCCGCCCAACATGCTCCTGGACGACGACCCTGGCATCATGTCGGAAGTGGAGACGTCTTCCACAGGCTTCCGCAGGGGCAACAAACAGAGAAGCTCACTCCCTGTTGTCCGAACACCTAGCAAAACACTCGAACGGCCTTTGGGTGAGTCCCCTTCTCATCCAACCTTCAATAATCAAGGCTTTTTCGTTTGTGTTTATTCGATATTTTACTTGAAATTTGCTGTTGATAAACACAGTTTGCTGGAGTAACCAAACAGATTTTTTTTTAATGTTTGTCATACTTACGTGTTTTGTCTTGTTGGTTTATTCCCTAATGACCAAGAGCTTCTTCCTATCCCACTTCTGATATTTCCTTATCCATCATTCATCTAGTATTATCAACCTTCATGCGGATTTGTACCAATTGTCAAAAAAAGTCTGATCATTTACCTATCACAGCCAATCATGTGAAGAATCTCTGATCTGTGATCCAAATTGAAGTTTGACGCTCCTGTCATCAACAAGAGTTCCATCTTGTTTGTATGGACATCATCTGACGATGACAATATCTCGGGAAATTGTCACTATGATTGTAGGTAATCGACTGTTCAGAACACGGAAACCTTGGATTGGACCTTGGTGGTCATTATGCGAGGAATAGGAAAAATACTTAATTCACAAATCATAGAAAACGTGGTGAATGGAAGCAAAATAAATTACTTATACGATCGAATATTTGAATATTCAGCATATTTGCCTGGCTGTGGGACATCACGAATGGAAAAGAGAGCTTTAACGAGAGCTCTGGAGGTGACACCACCAGTAGTTTGACGTAGAGAGTCAAAAAATCAAGCTTGTCCTTGTTCAATATACAAGCTGGTATTTACATGCTGATTTATGTGCATTTTAATCAGGAGTCCACCTCTGATGATCAGTGAGACCCAGTTATAAACAAATTCAACCATCCATCAGACGTATTAGTGAATGAAATTGTTTTGGAATTAAATCGGTATTGTCTCAATAATTTTGTAGAATATTACGGTGACTAACACTTACTGGTAAATATTGGCGTGGCTGTTGTACTCCTCTGGTGGTTTGAATAAAGGATTGACAGGTTGTATTGTTATACATACTAGAAATTCAGCTCGTTATAGGTCGGCAGGATTCAGGATGTTGAATCTGGATGTTTCAGATCAGCATGTCCAATATGCTTTGGGCAGCCTAGACAAGTCGAGATATCAGTTAAAGTAAGGTTCAGGCATTCAGTTACAGGTGTTCTTCGGTTACTGCTGCAGTGATCGGGGTTTCAGCCTGACAAAACCTGTACTCTGATGCCAAAAGGAGCTCTGTCCTGTTGTACGTCTACGCTGCACCCATTTGGCTTGGTTTGGTTCGGCTCTCTTTGGACTTAAGCTGTGTTCAGTTACTGCTGCAGTGATCGGGGTTGCAGCCTGACAAAACCTGTACTCTGATGCCAAAAGGAGCTCTGTCCTGTGGTACATCTGCGCTGCACCCATTTGGCATGATTTGGTTTGGCTCTCTTTGGACTTAAGCTGGGTTCAGTTACTGCTGCAGTGATCGGGGTTGCAGCCTGACAAAACCTGTACTCTGATGCCAAAAGGAGCTCTGTCCTGGGGTACGTCTCCGTTGCACCCATTTGGCATGATTTGGTTCGGCTCTCTTTGGACTTGAGCTGGGTTCACATTAAGCCGCAACGCCGTAAAACTGTAATTGAATCTGATTGGCTAATTAGCCGTTCTCCATCTTAACGGTCTTACGGCCGAACGAATTTTGAACCAGACAATCCTCGATTCAAAAATCTTGATATTTTGTGGCTTTACGGAGTTGCAGATCTGCGTATTGGGTCCTGCGCAGCAAAGCAAAGAGGGTTCTTGTCTATTTCGTTATCTTGCTTCGGTTCGGCGTTGCGCCTCAATGTGAACCCAGCTTTACTGGTCTCAGGTTGGATTGCCAATGGAGCAAGGAATCCAAATGGGACGTCCGCATTACGCCAAATGGTACCTACAGCCAGAATCATGAAAAATCGAGTCCATCAGATCCATTTTCACCACACACAAAATAGAAGAAATTGGACACAGTGATCAATGTAAACTTCACTGTACCATCAGTCCCAAATGGAGCTTTGTCCTGCGGCTCATCCACTATCCATTCATTTGGCACGATTTGACACAGCACTTTCTGCTGGAAGCTGTTTGGAATGGATTTTCCATGAAACCGAATGAAATGATGGATGTCACAATGCCAATTCACGTCAAACGGCAGAGGCTGAATCTTGCTGAAAACATTCATCTTTTGACTGAAACTTATTTCATCGACCCACCTCTCCTCATTCTGCCCTTTATCCGCACCAACCACCTGAAACCTAGTCCTCCATCGACCACCCAAAGCTCTTTTCGCTCTCCCCTAAATTTTCGTTTTTTTTTTTTTTTCAACTTTTAAAATTTGAACCATACCTAATTGACGAAACAAAAAGACAATTTCCAAAACATTGTCTTCTGATATGTTGTGGCGCAGGCGCAGGGCCTGGATGGTTTGGAACTACCGACGCGCGCAGGAGGAACGACCCCCTCCAGGGCCACCAATACTGCGGTAAAGGCACAAGAAATTCTCACAAATCAAATAATTTAACTTGAAAATAAAGAACAGAAAAATTCAATGACAGGGAACCCAAAATATTTCTGATGAAATCATATTAAAAATTAACTTTTATTCTGAGATTTTTTTCGTTTTATAAAAAAATACCTCAAATCTCGTTTACACCTTTTTCTTGGATTTTAGATTTTTTTAAATTATTTCTTTCCCCCCTTCATACTATTATAATGGCGGTATTTTGTTTCTCTGATTTTTCCTCACACCTTTTTTCTTCTTTCCTCCGATTCCCATAAAAATTTTTTAAAAAAAGAGACCGAATCCAGCTATAGAATTTCATTTCTTCTTTTAACCCCTAAATAGTTTAGAATTTTTATAACATTACTAATTTCAAAATAAAATAATACTTCACTAGGCGTGAAGTATGAGTTTGCTCAAATCCTTCGCAGTTACAGCGATTTATTTCTGTAAATTAGTCTTCATAAATGTACACATTTAATGTCCTTATTTGGATGTCCTTTGACTGATTTGCTTTTAAACTTCAATACCTCCCTTGTTAAAATAATCCCATGGTTCATAATTAGGAAAAAATTAGGAAACTTTCATAGAAAAATTAATTAATAATGAAAAACTAATACTAATGAAATTGAAATGAATACGTTGAAAATACGAATTAGAAGAGGATGCTTACTCGCAATACAGTGGCAGTACATCACACGCTAGTTAGATGCTTCTATGGCGCTGACTATAGGCGTCCCATTCTTGGTACATCTGCTTATATTCCACTACGGGGAACAGACGTAGGTCAGAATTCGCTGTTTTTGACCTCTGAATCGGATTCAGCAACCCTCGAAAAAACCCTTTAGCCCGATTTTCAACTCCAAAATCCGATTAGTTCGGTGGAAATGTGCTAAAGAAAAAACCTGTGACGTCATCAGTCAGCGAGATGTTTGACTGATGACGTCACGCGATTTTTCTCCCCTCCTTTTCAACCCACCCGATCATTTCTCACCCTACACGTTACACCTTTTTGGAAAACCCTTGAGTAGACCTACAATTTGAAATTACTTTTTAAAAAAATCACGTCTGTTCCCCATTCGTTCCATTTTGACGAACTGGGTCCACCCTCATTCGAAAATTGTCAAAATCTATAATCAACCCCTTTATAAACACTCCCTCCTTACCAACCACAAGTTTTGTAAACTCTCAACCCAAAATGTCTACTTTTTTCGTGCTTTGGTGCCTTACCGCTAATCCTGTGGAGGTGGTTTTTCTCTAATTCCTGCGCAAAATCGTTCCTAAAATTATAGGTATTTTTGTGACGTTTGTCCTCTATTTAGCCTAACTTGACTAATTGCCCATTCCAAGAAAATTGATTATCCTATCATGTACATAAAATAATATTATTTTCACTTGTTATCTGATTTTGGCTCTGTTGTCCGTGTCTTGTGTGTGAGGTGATTTTGTCTTTTTTTTGACAGCTTATGTCCAAAACGCGATACAGTGCTACTAGAAAAAAAGCTTTTCATGTGGATTTACTTCTTAGATAGCGTTTTGTGTTGTCTTTTGCGTCTTTCTCTGCCTGATACGTGGTTTCACAAATTGCAGTTCGAACTACTCGTATGTAATTTTTGTACAGTGTTATACATTTACAGACAATTTTATGAAATTTGTCTAAAACGAGTTTCTATTGAATTTTTCGTACTTCCAAAAGCTTTCAGCAAGGATAGCTCAACACAGTTTCGTTTGCTACTTAACGTTTCTGGCTTGGACACACTACTCGCTGTCCATCACCTGTGATTCTTGTATCCGTTCAGTACACTGTTTGTCTTTGTGGTTCTCATAAGATACGTGCCCATTGGTTCAATCTACTATAATACATTGATTTTTACACAAAATTAGTTGAAAATAAAATGTAAGGGTAAAAGATATTATACTACAGGGCGTGGCCTTAAAGCTAAAGCTGGGTTCACATGGACGCTCGCGTACAGAGCTCAAAATGCGTCAAAATGCATGATGGTTATGGACCTTAAGTGCGTATTGAATTGAAATCAAACCTGTCGACATTATAACCATTAACAGCCAAAGATAATAACCTAGTTGAAGGTTCGTGATAATCACTTGTTGACTGTTAAGCTGGGTTCACATGGAAGCGCTAAATGCGTTAAGAATGTTCGACGTCAAGGTTCGTGTAAAAACCATTCACATGAGCAACACTAAACATGGAAGGAGGGATTTCTATGCTGAATAACCTCGTTGGATACATGATAACTTACCAGTGATAAGTTATCACAATAAGATAAGAACGGAGTTAATGAAAAACGTTGTCAACTTCCACAAAGATGATGAGTTACAAAGTAAAATCTATTTCGACGGTCAAGCCATCATCAGCAACAAATAAGGATTCATTTAGGCTCTTAAGAACGTTCTTATTTGTAACTGATGATGGCCTAACCGTCAAAATCAATTAACTTTGTAACTCATTATTTTCGTGGAAATTGACAACGTTTTTCATTACTCTGTTCTCATCTTATTCAAATGGGTTTCCACAACTTCGTCACGAGGGATTTAGGTGGTATTTAGTTCTTAAAAGTGATCACCCCCTCAGCCTGCGCAAAACCCAACACGCAGATCTACCAAGCATATAACGCGTCAAATATCAAGATTTATGAACGCGGACAGTCTGATTCAAGAGTGGTTTTTTGATTAAGAGCGTCAACCTCATCAGCCAATCTCAACTACGCGAACGCGTTTTGCAGACTTTACGCTTGTAGCACGTCCATGTTAACTCAGCTTTATAAGTGATAAGTTATCGCCAAAGGGCCTAAATAAATTAAGACTTCCAGAAACATACATTCCTGAATGGGTTAACCCAACCCATCATCACAACTTAAAATTTTGCATTTTGAATATTGACTAGGTATCCCATTACTGGGTGGGCCATTAGGAACTGTACAGTTTTGCCTTATTAACTGAAATTATCCCAATACATGCTTTTTACACTGTAATTTTTATTGAAATGGCTCAAGGCCTGGGCACACAGGACGCGTTATAACGCGACGTTAGGCATTCCTGTACCGTTGCTTTATGGCGATACAGTTGTATGGTGCAACATTGTATCATCCCCACCACACACACGGCGTTGACTCAGCGATGCAGTTGTATGATGCAACATTGTATCATCCCCTCCACACACACACGGCGTTAAGACTCAGCAATGCAGTTGTATGATGCAACATTGTATCATCCCCGTCACACACACGGCGTTAAGACTCAGCGATACTTTCAGTAACGCGAGATCAGCCATAGGGCTTGTACAAAATCACAAAATAACGCGAGCTGAGAGCGTTACCCCTTGGTTCTTCGCGATATAACGTAGTGTACGTAGCTATATCGCCGAACGTCAGGGAAAACGCGCGTTCCCTGGGCGCCGCGTTATAACGCGTCCTGTGTGCCCTCCCTTTAGTTATTACATATTTCAGCGCGACTGTTTGAAATTGAGCATTCAAACATCACCATTGTATTTCGTTGTGAATATTATCGATCGAATCGACGCAGAACCTGGATTAATTAAGTCCCATGACATCATAACTCAGTCTGTAATTTTCGTGTATATTTCGGATTTTGTACGTTTCAAAAATGTGTGCATCGTGATGCACGTAGGTACTTTAACCCTCTTTCGTACCAAATCAGGACAAAATCACCCACACAGCACTGAAATCTTCGACTCAAACCTCCCTCCTACACCCTCCTAGAATTATTCTAATATTAATTTTTCTTCCGATCCTCATATTTCAATCTTCCAGTTTCCAGTGATCACCAACATTGCCCCAAAAGTGAGTACATTATTCCAAGAATCAACTGTAAAAATGAAAAAAAAAAATAACCCATTTTTTTCTTCAACGTCACAGCCCCCCCTCCCTCCTGCCCCTTTCAACGGAAACCACCTCCACACTTTTTCTTTTTTTAAATCTAAATTCCCCCCACCTATACTGTCTGTACTCTGGAACATAAATTTAGCTTTGCCTCGTACGTTTGCATGGATTCATTGCATCTGTAGCTTAGTAACCTACCTACTTAATTTGTAAAAAAAAAAAACGGATTTTTTTTTCATTTATTTATTTTTATTTTTCCATCACCCATTTATGTATTTGATTTAAATTATATTTTCTCATTATGGTATATTATTTTCAGTAAATAAAATTATCAACCGAACAAGGCCATGTTTCCGTTGATTTGTTGGGTTTAATTTTTTCTCAACCTCGTTTTTTTGTTACCCTTGTATTCTCTAGTTTAATTTCTTCTGCATGGTTCCTTTATTTTAAACGTACTATTTTTTACTAGTAAACCTCTTAGTTCCCAATTAAACAGACGTTATTTTAGATTTTAATTGTTTCTAATTTTTCTATGGAGACTCCATAATTTTGGGTTTCAGTGACAAATAGGGAATTCAGCGTTTCATTACAGAAAATTGTACTAATTTCAGTCTTTGACTAAGAATTGATTGTCAAAATTGTGAAGATTATGAAATGCTTCTATAATCTCCTTTAGGGTGGTCTTAATTATTGCGAAAACAAATCCGCAAATTAAAAAAAAATCGTAAAATTTGTGAAATGTAAAAAAAAAACAATTAGTTATGAATTACCTAACTTAACATTGCTTATACCTTCTTGAAACCGTAAAAATGTAACAAAAGCACGAATATACTATTATGAAATACCTTCTTTTTTTGTTAAACAACAATACAACAATTTTGTGTTGACTTATGGTGGCCACAGTCTGGGAAAACTTGATATGTAGGTAGGTAGTTGATTTAATAACTTTTTTTTTCTTTATGCAAAGTAAAAATCAAGTATATTCATCTTCTTCACGTTTACCATGACAAAATGGGGGACACATCAAGGCATTTTTTCTTATCTGTAAACCTTGTAGATGTCAAGTTTCCACATTTACAAATCTGTATTTGGAAGGGTAAAGTCGAAGAATTCGGTCCTTTTGCCAGGGAAAAGTCGGGAAAATGGAAAGCAGCAATATTATAGGAAAATATTTAAAAACAATCAAGTTCCATAATTTTGCTTAGAAAATTTCCATGGCTTGCTCTAACTCTTGAACAGTGACTTTCAATATTCGAAATTCGAAAAATATTCAATATTCGAAATTTTCAATATTTAATATTCAATATTACAATATTCAATATTCGAACGATTCCATGGCTTGCTCAGTGAACAGTGACTATTAAATATTCGAAAATTCGATTAAAAAGTGTGAGAATGACCGAATACTGAGCCACAGCACAATTGAATAAAGAATTGAAGAATTGAACAAACGAAAATTCTCATAGTTTACGAAATTCTACTGATTTCGGGATTTGGGATATTTTTTATGAAATGCTGAAATCCCCTATTTTTTAAATTATTTTGTTGAGGGTTGCCCTATTTGATTTTCGTTTTAATTTAGTTTGAAATAATCACCTTAAACCTTCTATTTAATCAATTTTTCCGTTTTCTTTTATAATTTGTATGACTTCTATTGTTCGTTTCAATTTTTTGTCTGATTTCCCTCGAAACAATCGATTATCTTGATTCTAGATCCTCTTTCGATTTTGATTTTTCTTTTTTTTTTCGAACCTTCAATAAATTTTAAATCAAGATCAACCGTCGGAGAATTTCCGTGCCTTCTAACCGCAGTATTCCGAAGTGGTTATTTTCCCGCAATTCTCGTATTTTAAGTTATTTTAAATCAGAATTTTCATTATACACTAAATAATAAACGATAAGCAATTTTTGTTTTTTAAAACACCCTTTTTATGGCCTGTAATTCGACTGTAGTTCAATTTGGATTTTGTTTCAAATTTATTTAATTATTATTTTCTTTCGCCTTCTTTTGTGTTGATCTCATTTCTTTTCTTAATCATGCATTTTCTGTTATTTGTTTCCAAGTTTTATCAGTTACCTTTTATTTTGTAAAATCAAACAAAACCTGTGCATTTAATCGTGTAGAATTTGAATTATTTGTAAGTTGCACCGTTTTCTCACCTGATTTTATGAGTTGTCATCTTCGTTTTTTACCTTTTCTGCTTCGTTATTTTTTAAAAACAATTATCCGTTCATTTATTTTCGAAAAAATCATATTTCGTGTTGAACTATTCCCATTTCATTGTCGTTATGGATTTTCATTTTTATTTTTCGATTCATTCGAAAATTGGTTTTTACTTCAGATGTGTTGGAGCATGTATGATTTTTTTTTCACAACCCCTTCAAAAGCTCTAAAATCACCACCTAATATTATTTTTTTGTGGACTTTAAATGAAAATTATCACGTAACTTGACTCACGAATCGTCACTAATTAATGAAATTTACATTTCGAGTAGGTACTATACGCACGACCGTGCGTACTACACTTCTGCACTTGGTTTTAAAACACGATTTCATTATTGTAGTTGTTTCACTTACCTTGGTTTCGAATTGTAGACACTCAGTTTAGTAGATATCAATACTACGTAAATCTAGTATAACAGATTAGGTACACTATGCAGGCTTAATATTTATATTCTAGCTTGTTTCATCCGTTGGCAGCACTGGTCTACTAAACAACCATAAAGTTCGTTTTGTTATTCCTAGTCGTTTGCCAGGGTTGGAGAATTCTTAGTTTTCTCCTATGCTACTCTTATGATAGAACCACTTACTCTAAATTTGGGAATTTACAAAAGTTTGTCTGGTAAACCTTTCGAATCACTGGGAAGTTGTCCCTTAAAAGTTAGGCAAAATTGTTATTTGTCTTGCGTAATAAGGCATTGGCGGATTTTCATACGCTATATCAGAACAATGTCATCGAATCGTGGCATTTGTTACCATTCAAGGGAGAAAGGGGTATTCACGGTCGGGCCGTTGTCGACGTGTTAACGAGTTAAATGTGTTGAACTGGTTAACGTGGAGAAAATCGGTCGCAAAGATGTTATCAAAGTGCGTTATCAGCTGTGTTAAGTTAACTGAGTCCGAGGTCCGAGCTGTGGTAAACGTCGACATAACTCGTATGTTATCAGCTCTCTGACGAAGATTCAAAATGGTGGTATACGAACGATATTGAAGTCGAAACGAGTTTGAAGTTTTTATTAGGTAGTTTAAATTTCGTTGTGGCCCGTTTGACGGATGGAAATGGAACCAGGAGGAAAGAGGAGGACGTTCACGGTTCACCTACCTGGTTTGAAATAAACACCGTACCTGGACATCAAAACAACTTCAAGATCTTGAGGACTTTCCTCCCAGATTTCCTCCTCCTCGTCAGTAAATTCGGAGTTGATTGTTTTCCTCACAATTTCGTCAAATTGTTCATGTTTTTGGCTCTTCTTCGGCATTTTTGTAAATAAAAACTCACAAAAGTAAACAAACCGTTAAATAATAATAACCTAGGCGAGAATGTAGCAAAATACGGAGGACGTTGTTGTTGTTTTTTTTACATTTTATCTCCATTTTATGTCAACCCTTTCTTCTCTTTCACATTTTCACCTGGAGATTCGTGATAACACTGATAACACTTGAACGCGTTACCCAGGGCCAGCGTAGGGTGCCTCATGATTTTTCTGAGGACGAAGTTTACTACTTAACACGTTTAACTCGGCAAGCTCAACCGTGAATATAGGGTGAATATATATGATACCCTGAAAGATAGGGGTAGTCATGGCCTGATTCGATCGTCGGATATCGAATCTGACATTCGACATTCGAAACTCGAGGGTATCATGAGGCTCCTACACTTTTCCCCCGTCGAAGTCGAAAATCGAAGCTACTGCTAGGATCGCTGCTGCATTTCGATATTCGACGTCGAATCTGATTTACGACGCCTTCAGCCCGTGGTAAATTCGAATAGTCGTAAATCGAATCGGAGCATGCGCAATAGCTCACTTCGAAAGTCCCAATTCGACTATTCGACGTCGAATATCCTGGACCATGAATAACCCTACTAGGGTAATACTTATTTCATGGTCTTGTACATATTATGTACAAGGGAAATGCTGACTGGGTCGAAGAAATAGGGAAAAAGTCAGAAAGAAAGTTGATACAGTGGCTTGATAAGCTGGAAGCAGTAGGAAGGTGTATGATGATAATTTAAAATCATCCGATTCATTTTTTGCTTCCTCACTGCCGAAGGTAGGAAGCTATGTATTCGTGCAAGAAATTAAAAAAAATTGTTGTCCTCCAAAATCAAAATTTCCACTTGCTTTTTACGTTTTAGAGCTTTCTGAACACTTTTGGTTCCGTGTCTGTCTGTCTGTCTGTCTGTGGTCAATTCCTTGTCCCAGGCAGAACTATATGAAGATGTGGTCCGAATTTGATGAAATTTTCAGGGATTGTGCGGGTTAGCCCCGTTTAGCCCATTAGTAGCGTGTGCGCATGCGCAAACGTGACTTTCCTGAAACTACGATTTCTCTGTCCCTAATGCATCGATTTCGCTCTAATTCGGTGGGTTGTTGGAGGTTGACAATTACCTTCGAATTTCAACACGATTCTATCTGTAATACTACTGCGCATGCGCAATTTTGAAATGAGTTTCATAGCCATAACTCCGGTAGTACTCGACCAATGCCAGTGAAATTTTCAGAGATTGAGGTAGCCCCTACTCAGTTCCCTATTAATTTAATAGCCATCGAACCATTAGTGGCGTGTGCGCATGCGCTAACGTAAATTTCCTGAAAATACGAGATCTCAGTTCCTAATGACGGATTTCGCTCAATTTCGAAGGGTAGTTGTGGGCTGACTCCAAGACATTACCTATGAATTTCGCCCAATTGGATAAGTATGGCTACTGCGCATGCGCAAACTTGAAATTTATTGTCATAGGCTAACTCCGAAACTATTTTACCAATTCGTTGAAATTTTCACTAACTGAGTATATACGTCCATGTTACAAAAGTGAGGAAGCTATACTGCCCATCCAACTTGGCAGACGTCTTTTAATCGTGATGGTTCAAATCAGGGGTCTAGCAGCTGGCCATTTCTTGGTCAAATTCTGCTGGCAAGGGGACTTGGTACTTTATATGTATTTGGAATGGAGGCCAAAGTAATTTTTAAATCATTAAAGTCGTAAAGAAGTATCACTTGAGACCATACACCACATCAGAATGAAATTCTTTGAGGATCTTTATACCAGTGATTTCAACGCCTGAGAAGCAATCTGATTGCTCGATCGTTCGGCGTAGTTGGTGTTGATATTGGAAGAGCGCAGCGGTGTGCATCACTCAGAGTGTCACCCTGTAGGGGTGGTGGGGAGTAGTTTGTTAGTTTGATCCTGAAGTCAGTTTTGAATGCCTGGGAAGTCGGAACTAGTGATGGGAACTGGGACTGGAAAGTGCTCTTTGAGAACTGCTCTGACTGGGGACTGCGAAGGAATATTACCAATTGGTCTGTAAGTAGATATTTTCCTAGAAAACATCGATGTGGAAACTGGAAATCTGCCCAAAGGAAGGGTCAGGTACAAAAAAAAAAAAAATCCCGTTTCCCCAGCCTATTGCACATTGACCATCGTTGTTCAACATTCAATACCCACCTTTGGTATCTATTGGGGCGTCCATCACTTGCCTCCCCGAGGCCAGAGGTGATAAGCGACTTGTTAGCCTCCCTGAGCAGAGTCCGGAAGCGTATCGGTAGCCCCCCCGTTTCTAAGTCTTCGTCTTATCGCTAGCCTCCCATATTTATGTATTCCTAGATTCTCTCAAATCATATCAAGTAGAAGAATAAGCGAAGAAGAAGTGAAGATTAGGTCCATCTGAGAAGGCATTGTTCAGACTCCGAGAATTCGAACTCAACGTAAATCTCGTTGGATCGAAGCACTCATTAAAAGAAATAAGTCTGGAGAATTGGAGTGTATAAATATATGAAAAGGGTTTGCATCAAATTTGGAGGGTTGTGGGATAAACATGACGGTTAATATTCATGTTTTATTATGATAGGTATAATGTTCCTGACAGTCCACTACTGGCTGTGATAGTTTTTTTTTTTTTTTTAAATAAATGACGTATATTATGTAAAAGTACAAGGCCCTACTTCTTGCCTTGACTAGGGGATCACTATGGGGAGGCAAACGAAGTAGAGGGAGTCCGGGGAGGCTAATGATGACCCTTATGGGGGGGCTAACGATACTTTTTTTTTTTGTCTCGGGGAGGCAAGTGATGGACCGCGATCTATTGAACGATGATAGAAGCACTTCTTCTCGGACTAATCAGAAATGACTGTTTAGATTGTAGTTCCTGGCTGAACAAAAAAAGGGGGGCTTTTTCTTGGGCTCCTTCTCACAAAACTGCCCTTGAGGACTTATGAAATGAGTGAATTCTCAAAGATGGCTTCGATTTTTGTCTGAGAAAAAGTGCTCCCTTTCTAGTTCATCGTCCACATTCACATGGAATTAGGAAGGGAGTCCCTTCCATCTTCTCAGCATGGATGCTTTAGAGAAATATCCATAGTCGCTGTTCCTACAGGACCAATCACATACAGCGAGAATGGGAATTGGGAAGGAAGGGTAGTGTTGAAGGCTGGAGGGGGTGTAAGGACAAGAACTGCACTTCAGGAGCAGCTCTTACTCGAGAGTGAACGACATTGTTCCCAGTCCTAAAAGTGAACTGAACGTTCCATCAATATCGAAAATCCCTCCTGTTCAACTTTCAAATACCTCAATCTTTCGTGTCACTCTGACAGAGCTTCTGCAGATTCAACTTCGAATCACGCTTGTGACAACGATTTTTCAAAAACCCTTACCTCTGATTAGTTCCAAGTGTTGCCAACCAGCATCACCCTCATGCGGATGCTGTAACACTTTCCCTCTGTCAAATTCTTCTGTTACCCCTGAAACTAAACTAATTTTGGATCTTAGAAGGACCTTGAACGAACCAACCAGACCAATCCCTAGAAATAACAAAATGAACCTGAAAACTAAACGGTTGAATTCTTTGGTAGACCAGTGTGATGTTAGTTACCTACATAATACCAGATGATTTTTCAGAAGTCCTTTTTTTTATTATCATCTAGAAACCAGTGTTTCTTTGACAACCTTACTTTTCTCGTTAGAAAACGTTTGATGGGAGTCGTTAGAAAAACAAATGTTTTCTAGCTGGATGGCGGTACGCAGGGTGCTCTGGGGGGAACACGCTCGATTTGACATCTATTCAAGAGGGGTACCTATGCACTCTAGTGAGCAAATGTTCAACTTCGAACTACTCCCACGTTCGTTAGAAAACGATGTGACATCTCGTTAGAGAGTTTTTGTCGTTCCTGTCATCTCCACAGACACAAGACTGAAAACAAAACGCGTAGCTGATAAGGGAAAATGGATCAATAATCTTGAGGCATGACTCTACACGTGTACGGACTGTTTTTCTTATATACGTGTATACGTGTAGAGCTGCCTCTACACATATAATATATACGAAAAACGTTTCGTAAACGGAAAGAGAATACTCATGGAACAACTACTGTGGGTCGATTGTGGAAGAGTCTTGGCTGACTTCCGGACTAAACCTCCCGGTTGCCTCATCAGGGATTTTTAGATTTGATTATGCAGACTTCTCTGCTTTGTCGTTCAATATTAAATCTATCATGGTACAGGAGGTAGTGTGCTTGTACAGGGTATCCTCGTACTAGTCTGCTGATATAGTGAGGTGGCATGATGGCATGTAGTTCACATATTTTAGGCATCTTTTGTGTAAAAATTATAAATTAGCAAGTGGAACGTTTTGTAGAATCTTGAGATTACAATGGATACTACTAGGATGGATACTCAGTATCCATCCTAATCTCAAGTTTCTAATTAACGTTCCTCTTGCTAATTTATAATTTTTACCCAAAAATTCCTAAAATATATAAACTACATCATGCCACCGTAACAAATGTTAAAACTGGAAGTCAGCCAAGACTCTTCCACCCTCAACCCATAGTAGTATGACCACAATGGCTACCCACAAGCAACTCATGGGAGAAGGAATTTCCTTCTTCCATGAAGAATACTTTAAGCTCATTGGCCCATCTTCCCTTATCAGCAACGCGTTTCGTTCTCGTTTATACGTGTAGAGGCAGCTCTACACGTATATACGAAAAACGTTTCTCTACACGTATCTGGCCCGTTTCGTTCTCGTTCTCCGTGGAGATGACGGGAATTACAAAAACTCTAATCTCTATTAGAGAGTTTTTGTTCTTCCTGTCATCTTCACTGAAAAACGAAACGAGAAAAACGAGAACGAAACGCGTAGCTGATAAGGAAAAATGGGCCAATGAGCTTCAAGTATTCTCCATGGTAGAAGGAAATTCCGTCTTCCATGAGTACTCTCTTTCCATCAACGAAAAACAATCCGTGTATGTGTAGAGTCGTACTTCAAGCCTATTGGTCCATTTTCCCTTATCACTATCAGCAACGCGTTTCGTTTTCGGTTTTGTTTCCCTGGAGATGACGGGAAGAAAAAAGCTCTCTAATACCTCTCTAATTTCTATCGTAATTTCCTTGAACTGTTGTTGTTTGAGCTCACATATTTCCACTCGAAAATAAATTGAATAACAATAATATTAACGAGCCGTAGATTGATGAATTATAGATCCAAGCATTTAGACACTAAAGCCCATTGTTATTGATATTTTTGTACGAACCTAACGTTTATTTATATTTGCTTATTTCGTTGAGCCAATTTAGTTAATAGTTTCAACAACATCCATTTTTGTTGGCTTTTTTTGATGATTTGGCTGAGTATTGGCTCAACTTTTACGCTGAGTTCAGTGTTATTTTATGACTCTAATAATTGAATTAGCATAGCTTTTGTCGGTCTAGAAGTAGGTAGCATATTTTATGAAATCAAAATAAAATTCCACCTCGGAAATTAAAGTCACCTTTAAATGTTTTTAATCTTCCATTTATCACCTATTAAAACTAAGTTACATTCAAGGCCCTGCCAAAATGTCGTTTTTCAATTTTTCCGCCTTTAAAACAGTCATATTTTCGGCCGTGAGTTATTTTTCATCTCAACATCCGATCTGACACCGTCAAAACTCCACAAAATACACGCATTTTTCATGAACCAAATTTCTAGA
This sequence comes from Lygus lineolaris, assembly GCA_030264115.1. NCBI lineage: Eukaryota > Metazoa > Arthropoda > Insecta > Hemiptera > Miridae > Lygus > Lygus lineolaris. Next base: position 9,773,275 of record JAEMON010000014.1, on the reverse strand, counting down.
AGAAAATCAAAACTGAACCACCAAAAACTTCCCTCGAAAGTCCCCACATTGGACAGTTGGGTCAACTTTCATTCTGCAAGACGTGTCGTTATTTTTCCATTTCTTTCATGTAAATACCAAAATCCTCAAACTTCTCCACCGCACCCTTCATCGCTATTTTTAAGTTCGTTTCTTACCTCTTCGTTCTATAAATTTTGTTTCCCACAAACCGCCAAATTCCGTTTTGTTGACGCTTTTTAAATAATTTATTATTTTCGAAAATAATTTTTAATTATTTGCCTCATTTTAATAGTTTTTTTTAATAAAGAATTATTGGATTGTAATTGTTTATTTCGAAATGAAGAAAAGAAGTAGACTTATTTTGAATCGTAGAATTAAGGTCATTTGGGTGTTAAGTGTAGGTATTTTTGGAATTTATGTATTGTTTAATGTATTAATAATTTATGGAATTGTTTGTATATTTGCTTGTATTATGAAATTGAGGGATCACCCATGAAAAACATGCCATCTCAATGTGAGGAATTTTCCGAAAAATTGTTATTTACCCTGACAGGTGATCCATTTCAATTATCATGTATCTACTTTAAGGGGTTTAGTATGACCTGTTCCAAATTAACTTCACGGTAACGATTATATTCTTACTTACCTTCTAGAAATGGGATAAATAGAGTAGTGGGGTATGCACATGGGTAAGGTACAGTTATTTATACACAAGTATTTTATATTTTTTATCTCAAATTTGGATGTAGCTTCCTAAATAAGCCTCAAAGGATTTCCACCTCGAAATTCCGCCAAGTTTGTCCACAAAACTGGTGGAAGGAGAGCTTGTAACAGTAAATTCTAGGCGGTGAGGGCAAATTGTCCGATTTCCAGGCCAACAGACGCAGTGTGGGTCTACCCAAAAAGTCATTATTCTAACTCAGAATATTGTCATCAATAAAATATTTTCACCGACTAAAATCCAAAAATTGAGGATTTGTCGGAAAATTTGTAGATTTACTACAAATCCGTATGGTTGGCAATGCTGGTTCCAAGCAAAAGATTAAATATTATGGCTAAGCACAGCAAACAAATGCTAAAACCCTCAAAAGATATATTCAAACCTCCTAATCCCAAGCTGTAGATCTGCTACTAAAGTAATAAGCTCTGACAGTGTGCCCTACTGCAAACTATCTTATCAATTCGTTCAGTTGGCAACACTGGTTCTAAGAAAAACATAAAACATTACGGATAAGCTCAGCAAACAGATGCTAAAACCCTCAAAAGATATATTCAAACCTCCTAATCCCAAGCTATAGATCTGCTACTAAAATAATAAGCTCTGACAGTGCGCACTACTGCAAGCTATCATATCCATTCGTTTAGGTGGCAACACTGGTTCTAAGCAAGTGATAACACATTACGGCTTAGCACAGCAAACAGATGCTAAAACCCTCAAAAGATATATTCAAACCTCCTAATCCCAAGCTGTAGATCTGCTACTAAAGTAATGAGCTCTGACTGCAAGCTATCTTATCAATTCCTGGCAAAAATCCCGCAGGGGAAGTGTTGTGAGTTGGTAGTACTGTTCATTCCTATTTACTCATTACCGCCATATTGGTGCTTCTCCCTTTTAACCGTCTTGTTTTGTCTTCCAATTTCAACAACGCTTTTCTTCTTTGGCAGGGTGCCATTTCAGACGAGGGGAATAAGGGAAATTGGGAAACATTTCAAGTGATAAGTAGTTTTGCCTTCGCCAGAAGAATGCGCTGTCGGAGCTCAATACTTTAGTTTCTTGCACCCTACGGAGCGCTAATATTTCTTTCTGCGCACCTTTTGTGACCCATTTCGGGTCTCCGTGGCAGTCAAAGGCAAGGGATGTTGAAATCATGATTTGGCGGCCACTCTGAACAATAATCAATTTTTATTTGGAGGAAACACATAGTATATATACAATAGTCAATAGGTATCATTTGAATAAATGAAACAGTAAAGTTGTAAAGTAAAAATAGTAAAGTGAGGTGGAGGGTCCGAAGGATGAAACAAAAGTGTATAAACTAAACTGAACAAAAATAACAATATCAGGTGCAACAATAATGGCATAAAATCTGCAGACTATAACAAAAATACATTAAGAAGGTACCAATGAGTGATCACAGTTAAAAAGGCCTTAGGATGATTAAACCTAAGGATTATCCACCTTAGGATGATTGAAAAAATTCAAAATTAGCACGAATTTTTATAAATTTTCTTCGGCTAATTATTGAAAATGAAAATTAAAACTTGACTAGAAGACAATATTTTATGTACAAATATACTTGAATGTCAGCACCTTTAATGCCTGTATTGAAATCCTGGATACCTACTATACGGTGCAGTACGAAGCAGGTGTGCCGGCACTTGGCTCTTGAAAGCTTTGCTGGTCACAGCTCTCAAGTTCCCAGGTACTGCATTAACAACTTCAGTGCGGGAGCCCACATTGTGTCAACCCTACCACCCTGAACCAAAAAAGGATAAAAGTGGTCTCACTCTAGAATACGCGTATTTTTTAGTTCACAAGCTCCTGTGTATACTGGGTGACAGCCAGGGTCGTACTGAATATATCGTGAAGAGAAACGGGGCTTCTGAGCGATTGGTTGGGGAACTACTCCCTCCTCATGGACATGTGGGGAGGGAGATGGGCGCTTAAGTGCCCTCCCGCTCCATCTGAAGACTCGGACGGGCGCTTGAGCGCCCCTCCGCACTGAATGTGTGCATTTTATACCCCAATAATTTACACTGTTCGAGATATCTTTAATCGATTTTGAGGAACGACGAAATATGAGCAGAACGAGTAGATAGTTGTGTGTAAGGTTAATAAAATTATGCTGATGCGAATGGACAAACATCAAAACATTCAGGGGATAATTGGCAAGCAATGAGACGGTGACTTCCTCGGCTAAATTCGATGTATTTAACAATACATATAATTGGAGACTGGTTTCGACTATATCGTCATCCTCAGTCCAGTATAAGTGAGTGGAGTAAAGCTCGAAGTGGAGACTTCAAGATCACAAACTATATCTTAAAAAAAAAGAGTCAAAAATCTTTATTGAAAAAACTGCAGGTCTGTTCGATATAAATAATGGGAGTGTCAAG
>JAEMON010000014.1:9758480-9768586 GCA_030264115.1 Lygus lineolaris | reverse complement strand
CAATATCCACACAATCAAACATTCTAACATGAACATACATGACAGATCTGGCAAATATCTTTAGGCACCCCCCACCACGCTAGAAGCGTCCCTGAATGTGCCACATAAGCTTGGCATACGTTTTTAAACCAAGTTGAACTACAAAGTCTAGAAACTTCTTGAAAAGTGTCCGCCGGGTGAAAGACGAGCTTATGAATTTCATATAGCAAAGAAGATCTTCAGTTGCAAAACGGAATTTATTGGGTCCCGTTCCGCTGCGAATATTTCATCGTTTTGAATAATAAATTGCGAATAAATCTTTCTCGACGTGGAAGCTCCCGAGCGACTTTTACTTCGAGAAACACAGTTCGAACGTCTTTCTTTTTGATCCGGGCACCGGAGTCATCCAGTATTCGTTACCATGCCTTTTAAAATTGAATTTCATCGTTCTAAACACCAATAATGTATTCAAGAGCAGGTAAATGTCAAACCCTCCATCCAAAACACGACTAGACTCGTGAAAATAATCAACTGGTATAATAAACCCGGGGAAAAAACTTCAATAACTGTCTCATATTGGAGAATTTATTATCGGTTTACTATTACAGAGTCGGTTATAGCAACCTTCAAGGGACCGGCGTAATTTCGTTATAACATATAGTTACTATAACCAGTATCCACAGAACTCCCAAAACTCAATTACAGGTGGTTCATAAATATGCTTTTTCATGCATTATTCATTTACAGGAACAATTAGAAATGGAGTCCAGAGGTCGGAAAATTACTCAAAATTTTGTCTGGGAAAATCAATTTGTATTTTACAGTTATTTTCAATGAAAGCCTTTCCGATTTATCAAATTTAGGGCAGTTAACAAGAACTTGGGATCAAATAGAGCTTAGCCATTACAATCCCTACCGAATTTGTTCAAAAAGGTCTAAAACATGAAGTACGAGTGGGAATTTTGATTCTGGAGGAGAAAGGAGTTTCATATCCCAAAATGGGGTGTGCGCATGGTTATTTTTTATCTTTGCAAATTGTAGATCTCAGTGAGAGCTTTCCAAAAAGTTCCATTCATGCAGCATGAGTTGGTGAGCGAATTTTCAAAGAATAATTTTAACCGATTTTGTGAGTGATTCGTATAGGAAATTTCACGCTGATTCCGAATATACCATATATTGCTATGTTTAGGATTGTATTTCACACCAAAAAACACGTTTTTTAGCGATTTTTGAAACTAAATTTTCAAAATTTGACCTCTTGGAGTACTCCCAAAATTCTGGCCAACAAACTCAGACTTACTTTTGATATTATTGACATTTTAAAATTTTTTTGGATTTTTTATCTCGATCCCACGGGCAGATATCGTCTGGAGTGACACATTTATATATAAATAAATAAATATATATATATATATACATATTAAAAAGTGTAAAATTTCAGGAATCGTTTTAGAATGGTCTGAAACGGATTTCCATGAAGAAAATTGTCAAAAATTTGCATTACAAACATTTTGAAGCCATTGCAATAGCTTCATTTTCTTCGAAAATTCGCTAAAAGGTGTCAAATGAGGGGTCTCCTATGAGCGGAAAAGGGTCTTGGAATTAAGGGTGCGCGGTGTTTGGGAAGCACCTCAATCATGCACCAAGGCAACTCAAATTCCTATTTATTATTTTTCATGTTTGCGATTTTGAAAATTCATCGATTTACGTATGTTATACAGTACTAATTAATTACATACTTAACAATGTGAATCATAATTTCAAGTTTATTCCATCCTGAGAAAACCGGAAGAAACCTATGAAAACCAGAGTCACGCGCTTCTTCCCAGCTATTTTCCGGCTTAACACCTTCAGTGCGGGAGCCCAAATTGTGTCAACCCTACCACCCTGAACCAAAAAATGATAAAAATGGTCTCACTCTAGAATACGCGAATTTTCTAGTTCACTATTCGGCGTGAGCTCCTGTGCATACTGGGTGACTGCCAGGGTCGTACTGAATAGATCGTGAAGAGAAATGGAGCTTCCAAGCGATCAGGTGGGGAACTACGACTCCCTCCACGACAGGTTTGGGGAGGGAGATGGGCGCTTAAGTGCCCCTCCGCACTGAATGTGTTAACCAAACGGAATGTTCAGTTAAAAATGGGCAAATGTGGGTTTTTGAGAGCGCTGAACCCAAATTTGAGGTCGAAAATGCAAATTTCCGACCAGTGCGCACACCTTATTGATAACAAATCTTCTACTCACTTTGGTAGACTAGGGAGCGGTATTGTGGAGTGTATTTGGAACTGGTCATCCTCCTTGAAACGTAGCACATCCTATGAAGAACTTTTGCATGATTTTGTCCAAGCCACAATGATGACTTTGATTTTTTTTTTTTTAATTTGTTTTTACAAGATCATAAATTTTATTCTAAAATTATGTTATCTGAATGTATTTACAGGCTTGGTGTTCCTCCAATACCGTAGCGAAACGAAGCGAGCGTTGCTTCCGAACGAAATCACTTCGATCGACACCGTAAAGGCTCTATTTGTGCGGTCTTTCCCTAAACAGCTGACGATGGAGTACATGGAGTCGCCACACGTCAAAATCTACATCCACGACTCGTCGAAAGACATGTTCTACGAACTGGAGGACCTCAGGTGGGTTTTCTTTGAGTTAAAAGTAGCCATACGGTGGGGAATAGTCCTGAGAAAAAATACGATTTTCCCATCTTAAGGGTAGTGGGTAATAGAAAATGACAAAAAAAAAATTGTGTATTGCCTTAAAAAAAACTAGACAATGTAACAAATAAAATGATGTATTGGAAATTAATTTTGGGTGCTCCTAAGTGCATGAAAAAATATCATAAATCCGGCTCTATCACTGCCCGGCGCTGTTATAACTGTTTATAATATGAAAACGGTTGTCTGCTTTACTCCATAATGGATACTCAAAGTGCATATATACATGGATACTCTAGTAAATGGATACCAAAAAATTCAGATAAGATGAGGTGATAATAACTTCAGTGCAGTGTTATTCTTCTTCGTTCATTCCACATCACATCCTGCATCAATCTAGTCATTAGTGGTCTTCATGGTCCACCGTCGAAATGTCGAAGTCGTCGAGAATTCGAAGTAGCCATGGAAACGCATCCAGTGCGCATGCGCCGCCGATAGACTTCGATTTCGATCCCATCTTCGAATTCGAGACTCACATGTCTCGAACTTGGCGTCTAATTGTCGAAATACAGTGGCGCTCTACTCGGCCGAGCGAAGAAGTTAGTGCAAACCGTAAACTCTTGTTTACGACAGAACATATAACCTCGGTTCTGTATAACCAGTAATTCGAAACTTCTTAAATTCGACGTGGGGCCTCATGACGAGGACCCTTCTTGACCATTTCGATTTCGACTTTGATTTCGAACAACCATGAAAACCCCTTATGTATCGTGCAGGGCACTGAAAGGCACACTTCAGAAAAACAGCTATCCCGAAAAATAACTTTTTTTCAACTTTGGGTATCGTTTTCTTAAGAACGTTTCGTCGCAGCGAGGTGATCCAATTTTTTCCTGATAGAGGAATAAAAGAGCTTCAAATGAGGGGGATGGTTTCGTGAAAAAAGGCTTGGTTTAGTTGGTACGATTTTATGAATAAAAAAGAATCGGGGTCAGAAAAGCCACTTTTTGGATCGCATATAAAAAATATTTGTCTTAATCATATCAAAAAACTACCCGACTTTATTGAAGAGGAAGACGAAGAGGTATAAATGCTGTAAAAAGTTGAACAAGACTTGACAGCTACTGAGGAAAAGATACTTGAAAAATCGTTAAATAGCCTGTTTATTTAGGTAGGACTCACTACCCTTAACCTTTATACTCCGTAGGACCCATACAAGCGTCATAGGTACTCAACTGCACCTGGTAATCCTAAGGATGCGTTTTCACGTCCTGGCGCCTGCTTCAATCATACTCTATCTATTGAGGGCTTCAGAAACCATTTCTTAACACTTCCCTTCACTCTCAACAACATTGGTAACAACTATCGATCTTATTAGTTCCAACTACCAACAGATTGCATTTAGGTGGTACCTAATCGAGGGAGAAATGAGCGCCAATGTGCACAGTGAAGGGGAAAAAACCTTTTATTTGGCTGGACACAGAGTAAGGACTAGTAGGCAGTCGGTTCCTCCAGACTTTGGGGAAACTACTGAGTATTCTACATATTATTCAAATTTTAGTTATTGTACCTATTATCAAGCTGGGTTCACATTAAGCCGCAACGCCGTACTGGAGTCTGCAAAACCGCAACACCGTAATTTAATCTGATTGGCTAATTTGCTGTTCTCCATCTTTATAGTCTTACGTCCAAAAGAGTTTTAAACCGGACTATCCTCGATTCAAAAATCTTCATATTTTGTGGCTTTACGGCGTTGCATATTGGGTTCTGCTCAGGAAAGCGGAGCGGATCCTTATCCATTTCGTTATCTTGCTTCGGTTCGGCATTTCTGACAGCATTACGGTTTTACAGCGTTTCGTCATTGCGGTTTTGTGGATGTGAGTACGGCGTTGCTCAATGTGAACCCAGCTTCATTGCGAAACTCCATCTGGTTTTGCCTAAAATCGAAAAGGAAAACTGGTGGTGCGGTGACATCACCATGGGTTGCAGTATCCATGGGAAGAGCGATGCTAGCGCTCCACTGACGTATGTGGGTGCAGTAGTTCACTGCTCTCGCTTTCCTTCCCGCCAACAAAAATAATAAAACATCCGTAATTATAATTCTGTTCATTAGTTTTGCAGATTGATCGATGGTAGAGTAATTTGTACTCAGCTCTCTAAAATTCAAATGTAAATTCGAAAATTAGGACTAGTCCCCATTAGGTGCCTAAATGGAATTTTCAGCATTAGAGAGTTCCTAAGAGATCCCACGAGCGATACAAAAGAGAGTTCCTAGTAGACCCGATTGCTTGGAAACTGCGTGGTATCGTATCCAAGGACACTACTGCGCATGCCCAGAACTCGGTGGTATCGTATTGTCGATACCACCGTCGTATTAGGTGGTATACATACGATCCGATCAATCGTATTGTAGTGGTATCGTATCTAATAACCTACTATCCCCGAAACAGTTTTGTTTTCCTGCACCCGAAAGAGAATTTTATGCCTATTAAGTTGAAGTTGAGGCACTTGAACGAGTTTTACAACCAACACCACCACCACCACGGAGAAGAACATACCTATGTTTCGCCAGAAACAACAGACAACTAGGCGTCGGGGACGGGTTTCGGTTTCCCGCTTCCGAGTTGTGTTGTTTTTTCGTGACGTGTTCCCGAGATCGAAGTTGCCGAATCTCTGAGCTTCAAGATTTAGTTTTTGATTGAACTACATGGAATCCGTATAAAAGTGCGATATCAACCCACTCACATAAAGCTCGAGCATGTGTGGCAGGTCTGCCATGTCTGAGGTTTATTGGGAAAAGGAATGGAAATTATCGGAAAAAGAAAGGAAATTTGAATAAATTGTTCCTAGTTTGGAAAAGGGAAAATGGCGTTCAAAGTGTAAGGAATTCCTATTCCTGTCACTTCAAGATGCAATTCATGTTTAACGTCACTTTAAGATGCTACAATAAATTGTTGCTATCTGTGGTATCTGGTCAGCTGGGGTTAGCATTCGCGTGGGGTCGCCCTAGACAACTGTGGTATCGCATCTCGCATCAGTGGTATCGTATTGTATCAAAAACTACTAGGAACTCTCTAATGAATCGCATCCAATTTTCGTATTGTATTGGCTCGGACGAGCAAAGTGGAAGCTAACCTTATGAAAGTTTGTATCCCAATATTTTTCTGTATCGTGAAATTACTGTCGTATCGTAAAGTGACAGTTTTCATCATGTACCAATACTTGAATTCATTCAATCTCGATTTATTGTCTGCCGAAGACCTCAGAATTATTTTTCAAGTATATGCTGAGCATCAGCTTGAAAGAAATGTGCCTTGTTATCGCTGTGGAAGGTAATTCTGCGATACAACGCCACTGATACGAACTTTCCGTAGTATCTGAAGTGTTGTATCTTCACAAACATCACGAAGTTTCTGTAAGAGATAAGACGATGTATCTCAATACGAAATGTCGTACCTGGTTGCGCATGGGCAGATGCTGCTGTGATATGATACTACGAAATCCATGCGTAAGGAATCCATGCGAAATGTGAAGTCCATGCGAAACTTCGTATCCCGAAAAGCACTCCTAAGAACTCTTTATTTTATCAAAATATTACGTTTGGAAATCTCAAAACTGGACAAACATGCATCATTACCCACAGGAATAATGCAACTTGGGAGGCTTGAAATTCCATGTTTAACACTCAAGTCGTCTGGGGGAATCAAAAGTGTATTTTTCACTAGAAGAAGGTAAAAATACGGTTGAAACGCGGTGTAAACTTCCATACATTTTGTAGCATGTAGGCCGATTGCCAAAGTACGGCCAATCCAGTCCTCGAACAACGAACGTTTTGAAGAATTGACTTTTTTATGAGATTTTCCTGATTACTTCGGTGGGATTTCCAGTGCCTCCTGGATCGCGGGGGCTCCGCAATAACCCTGTTAACCAAAACAAACACCGCCCCTGCACTTCGTACCCTGGGCAAACTCATCAACCGAGGGTGATTCCTACGGCGAGCTATTGTTATTAGATTGGCCTCATCAACGCGACCGAGTCCTCAAAAATTCTGTACTGGGGAATTCGATGAAATTACAATATGCCGGTCGGCAGTGTTGGGTGAAAACGAGGTATACCAAATAGCTTTAGGGATTAGGCTCAAAACGTTAATCGTGATGCGGGCATGTGAAATATTTTCGTAAAATGGCTTGTAACAAGAGTTCCAGTCTTAAAGCATGAGTTAATGATCAACTTTTCGAATAATCATTTTGTTTATTCGTTCATTTGTTAAAATTCGGGCAAGGCCAATCAAAATTCGTTCAATAATAAAATATAAAGTATATAACAAGCGTTGAAAAGAGTCCCATTCATGCACCACGAGTGTTGATGAGCGAATTTTCAAAGAATCATTTTCTGGAAATTTCACGCTGATTCCGTATATACCATATGTTGCTATGTTTAAGATGGTAATTTATACAAAAAACCTCAAAAACGCGTTTTGTTTAAGCAATTTTTTACTCTAAATTTTCAACATTTGAACCCTTGGAGTACTCATCCTTTCTTTTGATACTATTGACATTTTTAAATTTTACCGGATTTTTAGCTCAGTTCCTCTCGGTCTGATAACGTATGGGGTGACACATATAAATAAATAAATATATATATATATATATTTGAAAAAGTGGTTAATTGCAGGAATCGTTTTAGAATGGTCTGAAACGGATTTACATGAAGAAATTTTTCAAAAATTTGCATTACTAAAGTTTTGAAGCCATTGCAATAGCTTAATTTTCTTCAAAAATTCCCTAAAAATGATAGATATTAATAAGAGCATTCCAAGAAGGTTCAATATTATCGTGTACTTATCTTACGATAAGGATTTTGAAATTAATAATAATGTCGTCACCAACCAACCCCCCCTCTCACTTCTGTGAGGGCCCTAATAATTATGACATCACGTACTAACCTCTATCCAGCTATTGTCTGTAGTTTTGAGCTGGAAATTGCTACTTGAGGGTTATTGAGAGAATTTGAGTTCATAAAGGCGATTTTCCAACGCATGCGCACAACCTGTTGGGATCCTAGATCGAGAGATTTGAGTTTAATGAGCAGGGGTGGGATTTATATGTCACTAAAAAAAGCTTTTTCATGCACCTAAAATATGTTGCTAAAACTCGAAATATGCTATTAAAACCGGAAAATATGCCATTAATGAAATATAGTGGTAAGGGCAAATGCGTTTGAAATTTCCAATCATTTCGTGAAACACAATGTAAAAAATATATTATATACTTTTACCAGCAAAATAGTAAAACAATACCAAATTGACTTAGTGGACGTCCATCCAAACAATTTCTCCATGAATACAAAAACGACGGTAGTTAAATACTTAAAGGAACAAAAAGGTTCAAAATACGTCCCGTCGAGTCCAAAAAACGGGATCCTCGAGGGGAAAAGCATACAAAAAAGTTCTTACAAATTTGTTCTTCCTTATGAGCGTGACGCGGTTTCTCGACCAACATCCCATCCCAATGTGTCTAACGGGCGCAAAGAGGTATAACTTCAAAAACCATAAGGTAGGTACACCGCAGGGGTCATGATAAATTGCCAGTCCGTCCCTTCAGAACTGAACTTGAGGCACGTGAAAATATTTTATTCAGCCTTCGACGGTTCCTCGAGGACTGCGGAAGGGAACAGCGTTTTGCGGGATTCGGATCTTCAAAGTTGCATATCACGTTCTGGAGAGCACGCGCTTGTCAGACAGTACGTTTGTCAACTTTGTATTCACGTATTCCAGTCACCGGCCTCAGGGAGAGCCAGATTCACTGTAGAGCTCGGGAAGTTGGTTGATTGAAAGGTGGGGATCTATTTCGGGTCAAGAAGTCTACTCCGGTTACCTCGTTACCGACTGAGAGAGTGGATTATTTGATGTTACAGCGCAGTGGGTATACCTAGAGAACTCAGTTAGTGCTTGCCGTCACTGACAGTTACACACAGACCGATAGAATCTGTCGAGGAACAACTCACCACATCGGTGTATTGCGGGTTTCCATCATAGTATCTTGCAGGAGAGTCTCAATGCAGCGCCCGGTTTTTTTTTATTTTAAAGAGAAAAAAACAACATGCTCCACATTAGTACTACATGTTATGTGGTACACAATTAAAATCATAAAACTAAATATCATGCCATTAATGAAAAGAAGAACAAATAAACTAAATGAGTGATTTCACCACTAAGAAATTAATAAAATCAAAAATAAAGTTCAATTGGAATGTCCAAGTAATCGAAATTCACTATGAACTTCCGCAGAGGCTTCATATGTAACGCGAGGAGGTCACGATCCGACGGAGGCCAATGCCCACCCGTTGTGACGATCCGCAGCGCCCGGGTTGTCGCGCACCAAGCGCTCCTGGCGGCAACTAGTGTAACGAAACCCTTCCTGGCTGTTTCTTATCTCTTATCGAACCACAATGTCAACCACCGTGATTAATAATCAGGAATAAGTCAGGTCTCCTGACTGTGTAAATATTATAATTTATTATAGTTCGATAGATTCATAGTATTCAAACATTCATTTAAAAAACTCTGGTTTGCCCATCATGAAAACAACGATGGGAACAATAACAAACTTGACTAGTAGAGATAGAAATTGATCAAGACTGATTTTTGCCAAAAATATACTGATGTACCTACCTAGTTATAGTTGATATTATCATGTTATTTTTCATTGATATTCATATACTAGTACAATTAATGTGACGAAACTCATGTGATCAAAAAACAAAACTTTTTAAAATCTTAATTACCTATTTTTTATATTCAAACCAAAACTACAATAAACGTGTTTGTAAAAATCGATTTTTGGTTGAATTTGCCCCACTGGTGGGGTAGAATCAATCAGACGGTGGGGCACTTTCAACCATCATGCAAAGGCAGCCCTGTCGTGAGAGGGGAGGGGGGCTGGGAACGATTCCCCCGGGCCCAGCCTTCGTGAGGGGGCCCGGATTTGAGGAAGGAAAAAAGGACAATAATAACATTAAACAGATAATAATTTAAAAATATAATAATAATAATAAATCATTTACAAAAATGGATGCACGAATAAGGCCTTGTTGGGGGGCCAATCATCTAAGCATCAACATACCTCAAAATTATCTACCACCAATCCCCCATTCTGCACAGTGTTCGCTGACCACTATTGTTCAAATAACATTGCAAATAAAATATATCTTAACAATTCCTTGAATATACTTTCGAAACCTCCATACAAGACTATTTGAAATACCCACTTGATCAGGACGCGCTAAGAAATAAATACGAATACGTAACTTCCATCGCTCCTGACAACTGCCACCCGATTAATCTAAAATACCTACTAGCCGAATAAATGACGGCCACAAATGAACAATTTCGTGTTCTCTACATATTTTTTTGACACCGCTTAAAACCCCACTCTTTTAGCGAATTTTCGAAGAAAATGAAGCTATTGC
>JAEMON010000014.1:9683389-9696551 GCA_030264115.1 Lygus lineolaris | reverse complement strand
AGGCTCAAAGTAGAGGTGAGGCGCGGAGCGCCGAGTTTTTTTAAATTGATGATAATTCCCCATTGTGATGCTCCTTAGTTTAGTGCCAGTAAGATTTTCAGTCCGGCACACCGGTATTTTTTTTTTACATAACAACATTTTGGGAGGTTCACCGATCCAATGGCGAGACCGACCATAAAATTGCAGGTGCGAGAAGTGAAGGTAGGTAGGAAGATGAAGGAGGTGGTAAAGCTATATAGGCTAGCAATTTTAGCCCAGAAAAGAGTGCTAAAAAGGTGTCGAGCCCCTAAAAATTGCTCGAGAGCTGGAAATCGTTCTAACCCATTTTGGGGGTCCTGAATAATAGGTATCTGAGTGTGTGACGGTTTCTAGGTTGTGCCTAACAACTGCGAAATTTTCTCACTGTTTTCAGTTTTTCGCGTATACCTCGAAAAGTACGCATCCTACAGAAAATGTTACTCTGTCAGTTTTAGCGAATTTTCGAAGACAATGAAGCTATTGCAATGGCTTCAAAATTTAAATAATGCAAATTTTTGAAAATTTTCTTATTCGGAAATCCATTTCAGACCATTCTAAAACTATTCCTGAAATTTAACACTTTTTTATATGTGTATATATATATGTTTATATAGTATATTTATATATCTGTCATTCCAGACGATATCTGCCCTAGGGATCGAGATAAAAAATCCAAAAAAATCTTAAAATGTCAATAATATCAAAAGAAAGGATGAGTTCGTTGGCCAGAATTTTTGGAGTACTCCAAGGGGTCAAATTTTGAAAATTTAGTTTCAAAAATCGCTAAAAAACGTGTTTTTTGAGGTTTTTGGTGTGAAATACCATCCTAAACATAGGAACATATGGTATATTCGGAATCAGCGTGAAATTTCCTATAAGAATCACCCACAAAATCGGTTAAAATTATTCTTTGAAAATTCGCTCACCAACTCATGCTGCATGATTGGGACTTTTTTTTAAAGGTTTTTTGTGTAAATCACCAACTTAAACATAGGAGCATAATTGTATATTCGGAATCAGCGTGAAACTTCCTATAAGAATCACCCACCAAATCGGTTACAATTATTCTTTGAAAATTCGCTCATTAACTCATTGCATTAAATTTCGCGTCGAATGGCGTTTGAAATATCGAAATCGGTTCAGCCGTTCAGCCGCAATCGCCCGTCAAAGATGGATTCATTATTCGCTGGGGAAAAATCCCGATTTTATTGGTCTCTCTACTGTTTTACAAACTAGCTGGCTCGAGATATGTCTTCCACCCATTTTGACGATATTCGATCCCTTCTCAGTGAATTCAAACAATTTTTTTATTGACGCAATAATAAATATCCGATCCTTTGAGTGATAAACATAACTGAGCAGATCATTCGGAAATTGATTTAGTGAACATAAAGGTCCGGACGAAGCTCGATCTCAGAGTCGACATGAAGATTGCACTGCTCGTTATTTTTGCGGTCTTCGCCGTCGCCTTGGCCAAGCATAAAGTGGACAAGGACGACGATGATTTTAGTTTTGAGCAAGTGGATGATGGCAAACCTGCCGATTCAAGAATAGCTCGTATCTTCAGGGGCATCAGGTTACTTTGGAGAACTGCTGTCTTCCTTTTTGTCTTTTACGTCCCATCGCATATTGCTCATATTATTGACAAGATCAAGAGTTTTCTATTCAATGGCTAGAGCATCGCCGGATGATTTGGGACCTTCCAGCTTCAGCGAGTCGGGTATGATGGATTAATAAACTTGAAAATAAAGAATTGGTAGAATTTTTCACAATAAATTTGTTTTCCCTGGACTCAATTAAAAAATGTGCAAAAATTCTCATATAAGGCACAGGATCCAAAATGAAATACTATAGAAATTTTCAATTTTGGACCCATTTTGGACAATAGCTTGATTTTATCAGAAAATTCGGACCTGGGTCATGTTTTTTTTTTTACTTGTATGTTTAGTTAGCAATACCTACAATTTCTTAAAAGCTATAAAAAGGTAGACTCTGTTAGCAAAATCATTTTTTTTTAAATTTCCATTCCTGCAGCAAGAGTTGATGACCAAATTTTTCAAAGAACAATTTTAACATATTTGGTGAGTGATTCTTACAGGAAATTTCAGGCTGATTCCGAATATACCATATATATTCCTGTTTAAGATGGTAATTTACAGCAAAAACCTTTAAAAAAATTGTTTGTAGCGATTTTCGAAACTGAACTTTCAAAATTTGACCCCTTGGAGTACTCCAAAAATTCTGGCCAACAAACTCATCCTTTCTTTTGATATTATTGACATTTTACGATTTTTTTTGATTTTTTTATCTCGATTCTAGGGTCAGATATCGTCTGGAGCGATATATATATATGAAAAAGTGCTAAATTTCAGGAATCGTTTTAGAATAGACTTAAAGAAGAAGAAGAAGAAGAAGATAATTTGAAGAAAATTATATTTAAAAAAAATAAAAATAAGAAAATAGATACGTACTACGTGTATTTTTTTAATTAAATTATTATTATTTTTTTATTTATTTTTTTTTTTGTTTTGTGTATGAAGATAATTTTCAAACATTTGCGTTACTAAAATTTTGAAGCAATAGCTTCATTTTCTCCGAAAATTGTCTAAAAGGTGTTCTATGATTTCAGAAGAACTTTAAATGGCCAGTTTTAAGAGACGGCCGATCTCCGCGTTAACTAATATTGATTACGGAGGACACGAAACGGATTTAATTTGGTTAAAAGCCTCATTTTCAAATATCGTTTGACTCAACTTCACTCTCATAACCAATATTGGAATACACGTTTCTAATTAACATTCCAACATAAACGCACTCACGACTGTTATGTCACTGAAAAATTAGCTACAGAAGTCGTTTTCAATCACCGAAAATTTTGCAGCAATTTTCAAGTAAACCTCGTGTTTCGAAAAGAACCGATTTGTTTAAAAGTGGTCTTGACATTTAGGAAGCTGGTTTTTCGAGGTTTCGACAGATGAGCTCGATATTTCATAAAGGAATTATTTAAAAGGCGATCAATTTTTTTGAAGAAATGACCCAAGGACTGGTTGCTTAATGATTTCTATGCTTCTCGGACAGCTGTCGGCGGTGAGGAATGGTTTCAGTTCGGGGGAAGTTTTAATGACTAATGGTTGACGAAAAAGAGTCGTACTGGAAAGGCACGATATTAAAGCTTCTCTAGTTAAAAGTCGTTCATACTTTTCAAACCATCCGATGAAGTTCTTAACATAAGGATGCCGCAGGGAAGATCATAAATAAACCATAAAGTAATTACGTAGACATGAAACAGGATTTTTCTTGGAAAAGTAGTCAAGTTTTAAAGATTTTCAGAAATGTTATTTTTTCAAAATCGTCTGTTTGAGCAGAAGAGAAGATCTTTCGATGGTACTTTTTAAGAACCCAAGTAAACTATTGTTATAGGAAATTTAAAACTGATTGAAAATGAGGTCGAATGTTAAAATTAAATGAGGTAAAGCGGAGAAATTTGAGAAGGAAAAAGTCCCATTCATGCAGCATGAGTTGGTGAGCGAATTTTCAAAGAATAATTTTAACCGATTTTGTGGGAGATTCTTATAGGAAATTTCACACTGATTCCGAATATACCATATGTTCCTATGTTTAAGATGGTATCTCACACCAAAAACCTCAAAAAACTCGTTTTTTGGCGATTTTTGAAACTAAATTTTCAAAATTTGGCCCCTTGGAGTACTCCAAAAATTCTGGCCAACGAACTCATCCTTACTTTTGATATTATTGACATTTTAAAATTTTTTTGGATTTTTTATCTTGATTCCACGGGCAGATATCGTCTGGAATGACACATATATATATAAACATATATATATATATATACATATAAAAAAGTGTTAATTTTCAGGAATCGTTTTAGAATGGTCTGAAATGGATTTCCATGAAGAAAAATTTCAAAAATTTGCATTACAAAAATTTTGAAGCCATTGCAATAGCTTCATTTTCTTCGAAAATTCGCTAAAAACAAGGTTTTCCTGAAAACCCCTTTAATAAATCATATCTCGAGTACGGATTGAGATAAAAATATGTGGTTGTCGGCATTTTACTGCATTCTTGATGAAGACTAACAGAAAAAATTGTTGTGAAAATTGTGAAAAAGTGGTAAATTTCAGGAATCCGTTTTAGAATGGTCTGAAACTGATTTCGGAAGAAATATTTAAAAAATTCGTATTACTAAAATTTTGAAGCCATTGCAACAGCTTCATTTTCTTCGAAAATTCGCTAAAAGTAATTAATTACCAACATTAATTAATTACTGTCTCTGCAACTCGACCCTTATTTGGACGTTAGGAACTGCTGGTTGACATGCTTGACTCCGATTGTTTCTCATCCACTTTATAAAAACTAATATTAATCGTTGGGTGTCGAATGGTTTTCAGTTTTGTCCATATTCTTCTTGGACAACTCCCCGAAAATGAGGACCACATAAATGGAATAAAATTTCAGTTAAAAAACTGGTTTTGAAAGGTTTTTTATTTTTAGAATCGAATGAGACCATCCATATGTACAACCAACCGTTCACTCTGATTTTAAATCGCATATTGATATTGACTGCCAAGAGTTGGTACTATTATTCCACGGGTTGGTAGGGCCAGTAATATTACTAAATATACTATAACTAGTACCTACTCAAAGAAAATTTAAAGAATCTAAAAAAATGGACTTCCAGATCAGCTGAGTTGAAACTAGAGGTCTCAGATCAACTGAGTCGAAAATATTGGGTCGAAAGTTGAGCTTACACATCATGGTCTTTGTGACAACAATGATCTATACAGAAAGGTAATGATTTTCAGCTTTTTATTTTAAAGATAAAAATAACGGAATAAATAGTTACTTTTTAGCGAATTTTCGAAGAAAAATGAAGCTAATGCTATGGCTTCAAAATTTAAGTAAGTAGGTAATACAGATTTTTGAAAATTTTCTTCATTCCGTTTCACTCCAGACGATGCCTGACCCTGGAATCGAGGTAAAAAATCAAAGAAAAAGTAAAATATCAATAATATCAAAAACAGGATGAGTTCGTTGGCCAGAATTTTCGGAGTACTCCAAGGGGTAAAATTTAGAAAATTTTAGTAAAAAACGTGTTCTTTGAGATTTTTGGTGTAAATTGCCGTCTTAAACATAGGAACATATAAATATGATATATTCGGAATCAGCGTGAAATGTCCTACAAGAATCACCCAACAAATCGGTTAAAATTATTCTTTGAAAATTCGCTCAATAACTAATGCTGCATGAATGGAACTTTTTAAACGTATTTTTCCCGGGAATCGTCTACATACCTAGTTGAATTCGAACTGAACACTTTCCTATCGCCCCTCGGTTTGAGTGAGAAAAGTGGATCCGAAGGCTCATCCTTCAATATCCGGCTCGGATGCCGATCCTTGTGATCGCAGAGCCGTGAAACGCGGCGGCTCAAACGCACCATTTTTTTCTGAAAACCCTCTTGTGATCTTCGAACCGTGCAAAAAAAAAGATAAAAAAAATGCGGTCACGCCGATTCCCGAGCAAAGGGGAATCGAGAAGGCCTCGTTTGATAAGTAGGTAGGTTCTTAGATGATAGTAAGCCCCCTTCGGTGTCGTAAATTGCGACGAATGGGGTGTGCGCATAGTTTTTTTTTTGTTTTCCTTTGCAAATGATAAATCTTAGCGAGAGCTTTCCAAAATAGTGCAACATGAAGGGTATCTTATTAGCATATGAGGGTCTTGAGGTTAATAGTGATGACGTCACCTGAGGGGGACCCTGAGAGCCCAAATAATTCTGACGTCATTACCAGCTCTTTTCTGGCTCAACCACACGGAATCTTTCCGAATTTGAGGTCTAAAAGATCTATTCATGCAGCATGAGTTGATGAGCGACTTTTCAAAGAATGATTTCAACCAATTTGGTGGGTGATTCTTATGGGAGATTTCACGCTGATTCCGAATATACCAAATGTTCCTATGTTTAAGATGGTAATTTACACTGAAAACCTCAAAAACACGTTTTTTTAAAGCGATTTTTGACTCATAATTTTCAAAATATGAACCCTTGAAGTACTCCAAAAATTCTGGCCAACGAACTTAAAGTGTCAAATTTCAGGAATCGTTTTAGAATGGTCGGAAACGGATTTCCAAGAGGACAATTTTTAAAAATTGGCGTTAGTTAAATTTTGAAGCCTATGCAATGCCTTCATTTTCTTCGAAAATTCGCTAAAATGAGAATTTCACCTATGCGCACACACTATGACGACAGTGCAGCCCATTTTAGCGAATTTTCCAAAAAGGAGTTCAATATTATAGGTTCAATTTTTGAACATTTTCTCCACGGATGCCTAAGTCGTCAACACAATGATTGCTGGAGCAAGTTCAACAGGGGGACATGAAGAAAATGCACTGATAAGAACTGGAATCATGTTTCAACTGCCCGGGCAAGTTGTACCCAATTTGCAGAGAGAGGGGGTGATTTGAATACGGGGAAACCTTCTGCTACCTCAGAGGCAGTGTTGGGCAAACGCATTGTGAAATCAAATTTGTTTCTGTTATTCAATAAGGCTGTAACCACTTGACGCCCACGTTATACTATATGGTCGAAACCGCCTGAGTCTCTATAGAGTCCAATAGAACCAACGGGAATCAATTACGAGTGTAATTGGAGTGAATAACTAACTAGAAACTAATTAATAAAACTAAATAATTAGTTTTGAGGCCATAACTAAATCAGTTTCTAGTTAGTAGTACACTCCAATTACACAAATAATCAATTCACGTTGGTTCTATCGGATTCTAGAGACTCAAGTTTCAACCTGCTTGTGATAGTCTCAAAGCCTAATGGAGCACAGTTATAACAAGAAATAATAAGAGAAAGTGTGAAAAAGTGTATTCCTTTGGGGATGACTGCTGCTAATCTAACAAGTGGCCTTGATAGCTCAACTGGTTGGAGTGCTGGGCACGAAATCCAGAGGAAGCAGGTTCGAGTCCTGCCAAGGGCACATTTTTTCACCTCAAAAACTGTTTCCTGTAATTCAAGTAAAAAGGGACACTTTATAAGAGAGGAAAATTTCAACGTGATAACAACAGATATAACTGTAGTTCCTCGACCTTGGTTTGACAAGGTCATGATTGCACTCAACCTTGGTTTGACAAGGTCATGAATGCACTCGACCTTGGTTTGACAAGGTCATGATTGCACTCGACCTTGGTTTGACAAGGTCATGATTGCACTCGACCTTGGTTTGACAAGGTCGTGATTGCACTTGACCTTGGTTTGACAAGTTCGTGATTGCACTCGACCTTGGTTTGACAAGGTCATGATTGCACTCGACCTTGGTTTAACAAGGTCATGATTGCACTCGATCTTGGTTCGACAAGGTCGTGCTTGCGCTCGACCTTGGTTTGACAAGGTCGTTATTGCGCTCGACCTTGATTTGACAAGGATATCTACCTACCGCCTGAAGAAAGGCTTATAAATTATTTTTCATGCGGGAGAGATTTTGATTTTCACTCGTTCTCATCACTCGAGTTATTTAATTTTATTGAGTGTTTAGCACTGTTCAGCAGACCCTATAATCAGAAGAAATGTGGCAGTGTATTCAAAGCAGTGTATTCCTTTTGAATACAATAGGATCTTCAACAACCGCGTTTGGGTTTGGAACAATGCTATGGAAAAATACGACACATGACGCAACATCGGAGATCCTTCCTACCCATCTCGTCACATCGCATTCCAACGCGAAAAAATGAGAGTGAAAGTATAAAAGTAACAACCGAAACGTGCGAATCCTCTTCATCAAACAAATCTACCCATAAAAATACCTACTTGTGGGAAGAGATAAGACGTAATCCATGACGCAACGGATATTTTGCATAGATTTGACTGTTTACAGACAGACGGACTGTGAGAAGAGAGTTCGTGACATTTCCTGCGGAAGAATGATCGTGGGTATATCAGAGGCTGAGGGACCCCTTTGTTGGCGAATGTTATCTCTGGGAAAATTCTAAACCCTTCATCAGTATCAGATTCGGGGGTGCAGATTATAAGGGGGTGTCGTTAGAACTAAAAGCAACCACTTATTCTACCCACCCGGAGCTCAGGGCAGCGTTTTGAATGTAGAAAGCTGTTAAAATGACTCACAACTGGGTTCCAGGGCTGAAAACCTTCGATGGCTCATAACGATCGGATGTGATCACCGCGAAATTATAGCAGTAGCAGACTGGATGGGCGACCAACTCACACCCAGACAGGAAGAAAGTCGGTAAATTGTCAGTTTAAGACCACTCGGACTGGAACGACTTCCTTTTAAAACTCTCGTCGCAAGTTAATTGTCGGCACCCATGAAAACATCGACTTTATGACATTTTCGGGCTCCAAACGAAATCAGCAGTTGTTCTAGCTACTATTTACATAATTTCATTTTTGTACCTGATTGGCTGAGCTGCTGTTCCATAAACTGATGCTATAAATAGCCATTTTTTTAGATTATAACGCTGATTTCGGCCCTCAGGATATTTTTGTAGAGATGAGGAGTATTGAACCTTGTTTTTACTTGAAAGGAAAGTAATTCCTATGAATTCCATCAAAGTCGTTAGAGCAGTTTGCGAGGAAAGCTAAAAAAAACACTTTTTTTTGCGATTTTTGAAACTAAATTTTCAAAATTTGACTTCTTGGAGTACTCCAAAAATTCTGGCCAACGAACTCGTCCTTTCTTTTGATATTATTGACATTTTAAAAGTTTTTTGGATTTTTTATCTCGATCTCTCGGGCAGATATCGGCTGGAGTGACACATAAATAAATATATAAATAAATGTGTATATACATATGAAAAAGTGGTAAATTTTAGGAATCGTTTTAGAATGGTCTGGAATGGATTTCCATGAAGACAATTTTCAAAAATTTTGAAGCCATTGCAATAGCTTCATTTTCTTCGAAAATTCGCTAAAACCTACATACTTACTCCAACATTACTTCTCTATTGGTTTTGCGATCAATAGGTTGTCTTGCTGGACCAATCAAATACTCTTAAAGCTTCATGAAGACCAAAATCGTTCAAAGACATCTCAACTTGCCGGAAGGGAAAATGGAAAACTTTTGCTTTGAATTTGTTGGAATGGCTCAGTAAGCGTCAATAAACTGAAAGAACCCGTCGACCAACAAGCCATCAATCTTCCAAGTAATTCGAAACTAGCTCCCAAACCTAATTGAATATCTGAAGGGGGACGCCGGGCTTTTCCATTAGCATAATACATCGCTATCAGGACCTGCCGTTGCGTAAGGCCACAAAAAAGAGATTGTGCCACCGAGAAGGAATACCCAACTGTGCATTTAGAAGTAAATAGTGAGCTTGGCGGTTGAGCTGTCGGAGATTATTAGCATATTTCAGAATATAAGACAGGGAAAGATTCTCAAAGTAATGATTTGGATTCAACTTCCTGCTTGTGTTGCAACGTAACAGTGTTTGGATTTATTGAATCATCTTTGATCCTGAATAGATAAGTGCTTATTGCAAGCGGCATATGTGTAGGTAGTACTATACCTATCATTGAGTGTCTGGGCTCGGACGTGGGCTGATGTTTTCGCTTTGCACGTTTTAGGTACTTACTGATAATATTTTTGCAGTTTTATCATCAAATGATCACATAGTACTAATATTATTTCTCCTTCAATTACCTACGCTTTCTTGTTTGCTATCGTTACCTTTGAGTATACAACATAAATATAAATAGTATACTTAATGGTATAAAAAAGTTCATTCATGCAGCATGAGTTTGTGAGCGAATTTTCAAAGAATAATTTTAACCGATTTGGTGGGTGATTCTTGTAGGAAATTTCACGCTGATTCCGAATATACCATATATGTTCCTATGTTTAAGATAGTAATTTCCACCAAAAACCTCAAAAAACACGTTTTTTTGGCGATTTTTGACTCTCATTTTTCAAAATTTGGCCCCTTGGAACTTGGATTACTCCAAAAATTCTGGCTTACGAACTCATCCTTTCCAAATTTTTTTGGATTTTTTATCTCGATCCCACGGGCAGATATCGTCTGGAGTGACACACACACACATATATATATACGAATATATATATAGGTACATGAAAAAGTGTTAAATTTCAGGAATCGTTTTAGAATGGTCTGAATCGGATTTCCATGAAGAAAATTGTCAAAAATTTGCATTACAAAAATTTTGAAGCCATTGCAATAGTTTCATTTTCTTCGAAAATTCGCTAAAAATGATTATTATGAATTTTTTTTTTTTTGACACGAAGAATGTATTTTTGGTCTATTATTTCCAATAATGAACCTTTGAAATCGAGCACAAAAAACATTTTTTAACCTTCCTCAAAATGTGGCGTTTTACGTTTCAAGATTCGTAGAATCAAAAACGAAACGAATTCGTAGGATCAAAATACCCCCCGGGTTGAATTTATAGTAGTGGAATCCTTAGTCGTAACTTAAGTCTGAGTGCACCCTCAACTGCATTGATAAGGGGAGTCGTGCACTCAATGCAATTCAGTCTTGATTTGAGGGCACACTTGAAGGCGCACTCAGGGGGGCGCTTTCCAAGTGCACCCTCAACAGGTTTCATAAACCAAACATGGCGTTGAGTTGAGGCTCCACCCTCAAATCCCGCAAAATCCTGAGTGCTGGCGGGAGGTCACCCAAGTGCACGTTCTGTCTCAGATTTTCGTAACTGATAATGTGCAGCAAGTGGACATACTATTTTGTTCAGTAGTTTTTTAACTTTTCTCCAAAACTGCTCTAACGATTTTGATGAAACTCACAGGGCTCTCTGTTACTCTTCTGACAAGTAGAAACAAGTTCAAATACCCCTCATCTCCACAAAAATAGATCGAGAGCCGAAATCAGTGAGGAAATTAGTGGTGTTTCCATATAAATATAATCATGGATTTCGAATTTTACAATGATTTGTTTGAAATGTTTTGAAACTACGAGGAAAAGGTACAGTTCCAAAATATTCAATTTCGGAATATACCTACAATTCGAATAATCTGAAGGTCACCGACAAGTTTGGTCTTCAGCTTGAACGTCCCTGAGTTCCAACTAGGAGCTGAATAGCTTAGCAGCGCCGAACCTTCTGCGCACAGTCTTGTCAACAAATTGCCGACAAGAGTGTGCGCAGAAGATTCCACTTAGGGATGGGAAATCGGTTTAAAAAATCGATTTTTTGAATCAATTCAGAATCGGATTCAAAAGATCGATTTTCCGATAAAATCGTCTTGAAAGAATATATTTTTTCAAAAATCGATTTAAAAATCGGTTTCCAAAAAAGTATTTAATATTTTAAATTTTTTAAATTAGGTACTAATTGTATGTTTTTGTTTTTATTGAAGACATTTTTTATTACCCATTTTTTATTCAAAAAATTGTACTATTCTGAAGGAAGAAAGTATTAAACAAATAAATCAATCATACAAACAGGAATTATAAGAAATTGCTCGAGTTCCCAGGTATGTACACAAACTTGTATAGGTTTATGTGTAGGTATGTATAATTATGTCGAAAAAATCGAGAAAAGGACACAGTTAACTGAGATTTCATGATTATTTCCGATCAGAGGTATGTAAATGTATGTAAATGTATATATTAAAGTAAAGGTATGTAAATGTATATATAAACGAGGAATTATTCAGATTTCACTAACCTTTGCGTAAATATTAATTAATAATTTACAAAATGTGTGGAGAGATAGGCACTTGTAGGCGACAATTCCTCCAAAATGAGCGCATAGTCGCTGGGATTAAATTACAAAAGTAAAAATTTTTTGACGCGGAAAATCGATTTTCGATTTTTATGAAAATTGGTATTAAAAAATCGATTCGCGACTAAAATCGGAACTTGAACATCGATTTAAAAAAATCGAAAAATCGGATGAAAAAATCGATTTTTTGAAAAAATCGGAAATCGATTCCCATCCTTAGTTCCACTTCTCTCTGAATCGCAGCTTTTAATTCATCTAAACAACCGGGTTTGGTGCGATACATCCGGTCCTTTTAGTATTGCACCAAAACCCGTTCTTTAGTTGAATTAAAGGAGAGAGGTGGAAGGGATCACCGTGGAGACATTGGGGAGAATGTGGACAAGCTTTCTTGAAGGATTGGACGTTTGCATCAGAGAAGACGGGCGGCACCTACCAGACATTATTTTTTCGACCTAACAATGATGGCATGTCCTCCTGAACATGTACATTTCTTAAATTCCGTTTATAAATAAAAATTACTTTGTTACACTGTGTTTTCAATGGTAAGGTTCCCGTATGTACGTAGGGTACGTTCCGTGTTTGCGTATTGAGTTTGCAGTGTAATTATGTAGGTGCTATGACAATAAAAGTCCTTGTTTTTCTCGATTAAAAACTGTATTATATTCTGAGGAGCTTTCGATCAACCCAACTTCACAACAAAATTCTACAACGAACCGAGAGTCAGCTGTTAAATTTTTAAGACCGTCTCAATCACATTTCCGATTTTTCCCACGTTGAGGGCGGTAGGAAGCGGATACTATCAAAGCCGAACTATAGTTAGGATCTACAGATGGTACCTTTGCCAAAACCACTCAACGAGATGATTTCATCAGTAGTACCTAGTGCAATGGCAAACGTTAAAATCCTCCGGACATCAATTTCTCACGCCTTAACGACTGATTTGAACCGATTTAAATATCCTAAATCCCTTCGTATTGAACCATAATACCTGATTAACACATTTCCATAATCAATATACAATCATTATTATGAATTTTACTTCTTGCACATCCTTCAGGAAAAATAGACTAGTGTTCAATGGAAGATTGGTGACAAATATTTTAAATCGATTTTGGACCTTAAATGAGAAACTAGTTACACTATTTTTCTACCATATTTCTCCTAGATTCGATTTTTTCCATCAATTATAATCACATTGAATTTTTCGTTATTTTCCAGTAAAAATATGAAAGGACAGGTCGTATCAAAATAATAATCACAACACGATAAGTAACTATCTATAAGTACGCACAAAACAGAAGTCTGCCAAACAATTTTATGAATTTGAGTTGCAGCTATTTTTTGTATTTAAATCAAGTGAAATAGTCACAAAAGGGAATAAAAGTTCCATTCATGCAGCATGAGTTGGTGAGC
>JAEMON010000014.1:9579519-9637766 GCA_030264115.1 Lygus lineolaris | reverse complement strand
GTTATTTTAACCAGTTACCGTTTCTGGTTCCCATCCCTACAAGTCATTAGCATTAGCGTTCCAATTTTTATGCGTTCCGCTCATGAAGTGCAACGTGAATTGGGACGGCAGGAAACATCATCAGGCAGAATTGGCACAGCGTGTGAAAAGTGCGAAAAGCTTTCTTTCTTTTGGCGAATTTTCGAAGAAAATGAAGCTTTTGCAATGGCTTCAAAATTTAAATAATGCAAATTTTTGAAAATTTTCTTCATGGAAATCCTTTTCAGACCATTCTTAAACATTCCTGAAATTTGACACTTTTAGCGAATTTTCAAAGAAAATGAAGGTATTGCAATGGCTTCAAAATTTTTGTAATGCGAATTTTTGGAAATTTTCTCCATGGAAATCCGTTCCAGACCATTCTAAAACGATTCATGAAATTTAACATTTTTTTATATGTAGGTATATTACCGTATTTGTATGTACGTTTATATATGTGTCATTCCAGACGATATCTGACCGAGGAGGAATCGAGGTAAAAATCTGAAAGAATTTCAAAATGTCAATGATTCCAAAAGAAAGGTTAAGTTCGTTGGCCTGAATTTTTGGAGTACTCCAAGGGTTCACAATTTGAAAATTTAGTCAGAAATCGCTAAAAACGCGTTTTTTGAGGTTTTCGGTGTAAATTACCATCTTAAACATAGGAACATATGGTTGAATGTCATGTCCATGTTAAATTTCAGGAATCGTTTTAGAATGGTCTGAAACGGATTACCATGAAGAAAATTTGCATTACAAAACTTTTGAAGCCATTGCAATAGCTTCGTTTTCTTCAAAAATTCGCTAAATGAAAGGATGATTTCGTTGGCCAGAATTTTTGGAGTACTCCAAGGGTTCAAATTTTAGAGTCGAAAATCGCTTAAAAAACGTGTTTTTTGAGGGTTTTTGTGCAAACCACCATCTAAAACATAGGAACATAATAATATGGTACATTCGGAATCAGCGTGAAATTTCCTATAAGAATCGCCCACCAAATCTTTTAAAATGATTCTTTGAAATTTCGCTCATCAACTCATGCTGCATCCACCAGTATGTGCAAAACCTAAAAATATTCAGGGGACGATATTTTAATTTAAATAAACTACAGAAAATCTCTCATCTACATTGTGGTATATTGGTGAGTTGAAATCTACGATCTACTTGTGATGGTTTGTTGGATTTATACCTAGGTATCTACGGTAATCATATTTAGAAAAAAATCCAGACAAAAAAATGTGTTTTATAAGTTATGAAACCACGGAAAATCGGAGGACAGGGGCAGCAAAGGGCGTGGGAGGCGTGGCCCAAGTCCTTGACGATTTTCTCAACTTTTTCCACCAATATAATTTTCCTTCGTTTGTTTTCTACGCTCGCTTTCGTTCAACGAATCAGTAGGAGGTCGTGTCATGATTCGATTGGGTAATCCGTTGAAAATTTCATCGAAATATTAGTACCTATGAGGATAATATTTTTATCTGATCGCACTAACTGAGTCGGTAAAGTGGTTCTACTCTATTCAAAATTCAACTTTTTACAAACTTTTAGTTGTTAAGTTCTGATTCTGAATACTACTGACTCATTGATTCATTCGAAAAATCGGGCCAATATTTTGTGTTCAGTCTTACGACCCTGTAACGCCCTGACGTAACACATCAAGTAGATCTGAGAGAAAGCTGAAAATAAAGAAATATTCCGAAGGATGCGGGGAAGTACGGCGATGTAGGGTGTCCCCGACGTGGTATAGTAGTGGTAACTAACTCGTCGGGATTAGGCCACTTCCGGATGCCTCGTTAGTCAGGCTCAGGTCAGTAAACTATGCGGTTTGAAATGGATATCAAAACCAAACCACCTGTTGAATATTTTACCTAGTTTACTTTCTAGCGTTACTTAACTTCACCCAACTATAAAGGGTGTTCAAAAAATGTATGTTAAACTTTAGTGGTCGATTTGTCAACTTGTTTGCTTCAATAACTTCCTAGAATATTATTTTTCTTGGGTCATGACATGACGCTTTGGTTTCAAGGCATATCTTGACCTAAAACGTCTACAATTGGTTGTAGATAGTCGGGATTCAGCTAGAAACAGTTGGTAAGGAATTACATAAATCCTCTATAATTCAACGTTTCGGGTCGCACCGGACCCACCTTCAGAACAACCTGTAAGCAGGAGTAAGCACACAAGTCGTCAAAGTAGAAAAACAGTAGGGTGGGTTGCATTTTTTTAAAACATGCTAAATTATTCTGATGGGTCTTGTAAGTCCTTTAGTTGCTTGTATATTTTACGGGATTTTTTTTTGCTTTGGCAAGGTACTCTTGTTTTGGCATGTCTTCGTGTTGGTTATGACAGACCTACCTATGTACCTCCTGTTTCTATACGTTGACGACTTGTGTGCTTACAAGTTGTTCTGATGCCGACGAACTCTACCTCGTACTAAACGTCTACCAAGTAGTTTTGGCTCATAGCTTTCTCATTTTCAATACACATAAAACTTTACACATACATAAAACTTTAGGTATAAACAGATGAGAAAGTATACCACTTCTTACAGGGCGATCCAGAGTTATTCATAATTTTCTGTTTCCAGGTAAAACATTGGATTATTGATACCTATGTCTTTCTATTCTGACTTTTCATGGTTCCTAATATTCACGGTTTTTTAAATTTTTGATTTCGGTGTTTCAGGGGAGCAAAAGCAGCGTGGGTGGACACACTGGGCCTCCGTACTACATGACCCACAGCTTCCCACCTGGAGGCGGTGGTGGAACTCTCCCACGAGGATCTTCTGGGTCCACCTCATCTCTCCTCAGAGGCTACTCGTCCAACAACAAAACGCAACAATCCTCCGGTACGTAATGATGGTCATATTTGACACCTCAAAGATATAAACCAAAACCTGTCTGATATGTGGTTTGTGGGTCCTCTAAAATCAGTGCCCTGCATACCTAGTAGGGCATGCAGTACAGCAATTGGTACAGCTGTAATACAGCAAGTACAGCACCTTTTTTGTCCCCCTGCTGTACCAAGGTACAGCACCTCAAAATACAGCTGTACCGGTGGTACAGCACCCTCCGCATTTTCTGTGATTCACACTTTTGCAGGGCCTCGAACCACAGTGGGAGGGTTTACCCCCGAGTACAAAGGTCATGTTTACCTTTTCTCTGGGATATCCAACCCTGCACAGTGCGTACCCCTCCCCGCCACCCCCACCGGGAATCCTGTGATTAACACCCCTCTGTAGTTTGTTTTCCTCCCATTAGTTTTCCCCGATTGGTTTTTTGTAGTTTCAAGTGCTTCTTGCTTGATTATTTTTTCAATAAAAGAATTCAATTTATTTGAGGTAATGCTAATTATATATATACTACAAATTTTTTTTCCTCGTTGTCGGTGTGTTGCTGTAATACAGCTGTACTACAGCTGTACTGGCCAAGTACAGCGACGAGTACAGCTGTTCTGAGAATTGTGCTGTACTGGATGCCCTAATACCTAGTGGCTCACTCAGTGACTTCGAACTGTTCGGTTGAACATTCTTTGGGTTCCATTCTACTGGCCTCCCTTCGTCAGCTTTGATCTTTAGTTATTACAATACATGAGAGAGCATTGAGAGCATTCGGGGTCAGCTTCTGCATTTAGATATCTGCCAGAGAGGGAAGAGCTCCCATGGCGGGACTATCCGTGTCGTGGTAGCTTTTTCTTATAGGAACCTACCATTCATTGCATGTAGTACCTACGATTATTTAACAATATACCGTCT
This sequence comes from Lygus lineolaris, assembly GCA_030264115.1. Taxonomy (NCBI): domain Eukaryota; kingdom Metazoa; phylum Arthropoda; class Insecta; order Hemiptera; family Miridae; genus Lygus; species Lygus lineolaris. The sequence continues at coordinate 9,633,997 of JAEMON010000014.1, read as the reverse complement.
AATGTTAAATTAGGTTGCTGTGTAATCAAAACACAACCTTCCTCCTCGTCATTGTCCATTCACGAGATTCTGGGCGGTACATCTTCATGCCCCTGAATTGAAGTTCTTCGTTAAATAAAAAATTTGCAGGCGAACAGCCACTCTTCAAAATTAGGTAGAATGATTAGAGTAAAGAGCAGTGCTCCCTAAATGGCCAAAGTATCTTATTTGTATGTATTCATTTTAGAAATCACCTACAATGTTCAATAGATGTTTGTAACGTAGTGGCTGACTCGTGATATTGGCATGCCGTTAACAGTTGATGGGTACATGAGTTCGCCAGAGAGAAGCAGTGTGGCGCCTAGAGGTTATCCAGGTCCTGGAGGCTACACCTCAGCCTCGTCCTACGACGACCCGTACTACGCCGGGTATCCTCCCAGGGCAGGTGCCATCACCCCCGTTATCGACGAGGAGGCCAGGTGAGTCTTCCAGAATGGTTACTAGACTGACTAGAATATCATCGAGTTAGAACAGATTTCCCGAATTCAGAAAATAGAGAGGGCAGAATGTACAAAGTTTGACATGTCTTCCGAAAGTAAGACGGATGGTAACACTGGTTCCAGTGTGCACAGCATGGGGAGCACGGTGTAACGTATGCTCTGCCTCTCACCAATCAAACATGACTCAATTCGAGGTTCAGACCGTGCCAGGCACATCAATCAAAATTACACATTCATTGAAGTACTTAACACTCTCAGTGCGGCAGCATATTCATAGAATTACGCCTGTGACGGGATTTTTAATAACTTGAAATGGGCTTCTTGGGCTTCTTCCTTTGCTGAAAACTCATAAAATCTCACTTTTCGGAAACGAACGGTACCGTTCGGCAGGTTCATACTGAAGCCAATTATCCATTGCGGAACCCTTTAGGCAACAGAACCCCACCACGGCTAAAAATAACTTGGGGAGCCCTTTCTTTCGCACCGTTGCCATAAGGCGACGCCCGTCACGGGCGAAAGCTGACAGCGTTGCCATAAGGCGACGTCCGCACTGGGAGTGTTAAGTACAAGTTCATAATTCCTACACAGTGAAAGGACCCTGATTCCTCCACTTGTTGTTTATTGCTTCAACACATATTCGTACAGTCAGCAGCTTCTACATCACGATTACCAAATCATTCGTGTTTAAATTATTTCAAACTCACAGTTTCATGCGCTCTTGATGCTTGACACTTTTCACTAATGACACTAGAAACAAACCAACCACACTAATCAATTCTAGTGTCTTTCGTGTATATTCATGCTTTAGTCAACACTCGCTTAGCCATTTTTCAAACAGCTTTTTCACAGCTTGGGTTCACCCTTGTAATATTCATCCCAATAAATTTTTGATAGCTTAAACTTTTAAGCATTTGCAAAAATCACTACCTATACATAAAGCAAGAATCAATGGTTTTTTAATTATTTTAACTTATCAAAATCACGTGCTTTTACATTTTGATGCTCTCCTTAATGTTCATGTTCTGTCTATTCAGTGGGAACTATTTCCCTCTGGTGTTGGTATCCAATCGAAAAATAATGTTTCCATTGAATGTAACTCTTTGTATCGAGATGTCTTATTATCACCTCTATCTAGTTATTTCAAAGAAACTCTTAGATAACCAAACTATCTACTTAAACTTATATTCAACTCACAAAGATACGCTTAGAGCGCCAGGACGAAAAAACAGGAAGTTCCACCCAGGCCACGCCAGTTGGGGGTTGGTCACACCCCCAGGCCAAACCGTTTTTCAATTTGATTAAATTTTTATGACCCTCTATTAGGTTTTTTTAAATTTTTCCGCCATGATCAATACGTAATTCAGCCAAAATGGCGGTTGTATAAAATTAATTCACGTGGCCTCCTGCTGTGAATTCATGTTTTTTACGCGGTTAAGGGCCAGTTTGTATACATATGATACAAGTTATTTTCCCCCAGGGAGAAATGTAAGACTCTTCATTCAACATTTTATTACGATAGGATGTTGGAACTGCAGTTATTTGACCTGCCCTCAGTTCCAAGTAGCAGTGGTTTATTTGGGATCTCGTGAGTTATTTATTTACTGAGCTGATCCGATAGGCAGAACAACCATACACACTCCTTGTGACACTGCTCCTTCTTGATTAACATAATATCAAACCTATCTTCAAGAAGGCCAAGGGTTATAACGCTGCACTCTCCTCAGAGGGACCGACATGTATGGTGCGATAGGGGGAACAGACATGTCAGTCCCTCTGAGGAGAGTGCAGCGTTGTAACCCTTGGCCTTCTTGAAGATAGGTTTCATATTATGTTAATCAAGAAGGAGCAGTGTCACAAGTCCGGAAGAGTGTGGATATGGCATGGTTGTTCTGCCTATCGGATCAGCTCAGTAAATAAACAACCCACAAAATCCCAAATAAACAGTTTATTGAAAAATTAGGAATTGAGGAAAAAACCTCATTCTTCATCTTCGGGTTACCGTGGTTGATGAGGAATTTGTCGCATGTTGCTTATTAGGTTGTCATTGTTGTTGTTGTTGTATTGTTTGCTCGGGCCAACGGTGCTAAGTGACAGTGTGAAGCCAGACAAGGTTCAACTCGAGTGAAATAAATGATAACCTTGCATCAACATGCTACACAGTGCTTCAAACCGACCCCCAACTCTTCTATCGTTTTGATACAATGGCTTCCTGGTGTGAACTAGGATTGTATCAGATTGATACGCGTGGCGCCTGGGTAACAACTTCTTCTTTGGGTTACTGCGGTTGATAAGGAATTTGTTGCATGTTGCTTATCAGGTTGTCATTGTTGTTGTTGTTGTTTTGTTTGCTCGGGCCAACGGTGCTAAGCAACAGTGTGAAATCAATGATAACCTTGCATCAACATGCTACAAAGACTTTCAAACCGACCCCCGACTCTTGTATAGTTTTGATACAATGGCTTCCTGGTGTGAACTAGGATTATATCAGATTGATATGTGTGGCGCCTTGGTGACAACTTGTTTGTATCAATTTGATACGTATGGCGCTCTAAGTGTTTTGATGCTCTCCTTAATGTTCTTGTTTGTCTATTCGGTGGGAACTATTTTCTCCTATGGCGTTGGTATCTATTCGAAAAATAATGTTTCCATTGAATGTAACTCCTTGTATCGAGATGTCTTATTATCACCTCTATTTAGTTATTTCAAAGAAAGGCTTAGATAACCAAACTATCTACAAAAACTTATATTCAACTCACAAAGATACTTCGAAATCGTAGAAAATTCTGTCTACATAAGCATTTTCTGGCCCTGCCTACACAACAAATCTACAACAAACAAACGTTCCTCTGGTAGGTACTAGTTTGCTATAGAGTTATTTTCCTTAAAAACTAGTAATTACTACTTACTTTATTTTGAAAAATGATTTATGATTTACACCTACCTTCTGATCATGGATAAGAAAAATCATAGATTTGTAATATTTGTTTTGTTGGTCTCCGAGCCTTGTGTTCGACAATAGGTGAGTTTAGTTACCTACCTGTATTTTCGCGTGTTTGGTTTTAGAATGGTTTTGTTTCCGTGTTCCCCATTAACAGTTTTGTAATTTGGACTTTGTGTGGGCAATGGATAGGTACGTGTATATTACGTTGTGTTATCCTATTTCATTCTCCAACTGTGTTCCCATAATGTTAAATGGTGATGGTTTTCATGGTGATTTGATTGGTTTATTCATTATTTGCGACAATAAACGTTTCGTTTCCTGCAGCAACTGATATTCCACTAATTTATTGCATTTTCGGGTGCATTTTTGGTACGGAATTCTGAACTTGCCGGAATATTACTTGACGGCTATGCGCTACATCAATGAAAAATTTAAATATCCTATTGAAAAACTTTACTTGAATTCTGTATTGTGGAAAAGCCTTTTTTAGATAGTTTGTTATTTACATTTATTATTACTAAAAACATGAAAATTCTGGCTTTTCATTTACTCTGCGCATATTATTGTAGCTAATAAAGGCCTTACAGTCCACAACACAAAATTATGTCCGTGCAGTAACTGGGCTGTGCCTGATGGTGGGGCTCCGAGCATAGCCTGATTCCAATCATGATCTTGCCAAGGTTCGGGCATGATTGGTCATGATCTGGCATGAATGAACTCAATGGGAACTTACCCTGATTTTCGGCTTTATGGTTAAACTGTAGAGAATTTGGCACCTACAAATTACTTCGTTTCAAATTTAATGGTGGCAGGGAAGGAAATAGAGTACCTACAGTCAAGGGCCCACAATTGGGACGGGTTTTTAGTTTTCATAGGTGATCCAGTGCAGGAAATTGGTTTTCCGCGTTTTTAATTATTGGAATGGTTCCTCACTGGATTCTAGACATGATGACGTCACAAAACCGTGAACAAATATTTTCCGTCATGTTTTTTTTATTTTTGAAAAGTGTCCCGATTCAGGCACATAGGTTCTGCTACAGGGACTCGACGTGTTTTTCGCCTAAAACCTATTCAAATCTTCCATTTCTTTAATACGGACCAGGAATTTATTTATTTTTTTTTTTAATTCTTCGTTCCAAAAACGTTAAAACAATATATTTTTTCTTAAGTCATAACCTATCAACACTTGTGGTAAATTAGAAATTAGACGGCATTGTGCTGCACCTGGAAATTATGCAAACAACATAAAATATGGCCGCTATGAGGTGCCAGCAGAAGCCGAGGCTTTTGAAAACAATCTAGTGTCATCATTATAGATGATAAAACGACGGAAAAGTGTGTGTCCCTATTGCGGACCACTTTACCTCAAATTATTTCATTGTCAACCAAAATAAACATTGTGATTCATAGAAACAAAATTTTCGAATCTGGCAGTTATCAGGCGTTATTAGTCACAAGATAGAATTCTTCTTCTTCTTCTTCTTCAACGAACATCCATAGAGAACCTTGAACGTATCTTTACACACAGAAGTCAGAATTTTAGTACAACACACAACCGTAAGGGGCAGATAAGATCTCGTTTTTCAAATTCTATCCCTATTTAGGAGCTTGTCCCTATTGTGGGCATTTGACGATAGGTAATGAACCACTAAATGGAGCGCTAGTATCATCCTCCCTAAGTGAGTCACCCTTCCCGTGAACACTGAACTCAAACTGGTTCCTGATTCGGCCATTGTAGGATTCCCTAGCACTGGCTCTTTTCTGTCAGTCTGCCCGCAAGGACACTACCACACTGTTTTTTCTTCTAGATTTTTGACAAAACTAGACAGAGTTTTGCGTTGAAAACTGGCAATAATATATCACTTAAATTTAAATTCTCTGTAGATTGGGATGGAAAAAAGTTTTTTTTTTTTTTGAGGAGCAGAAGATTGACTAGGTGAGTAGGAAATTCTTTGGGAGTCTCACTGTGCCTTTGAAATCAAGATTCCATTTTTGTGTCAGGGGGCTTTTTTGGGTCGTTCTAGGATCTTTAGCAAGTACCTACCTTAACTAAAAACTACTAAACGTCCCCAATTTCTGTGTGATCTGTGTGCACCCCACTTTCTCGCCTTCACTCGACCCACCTTTGTGGTGATTCCTTCTTTGTGGTGATTCTCTGAATCTTCTCCCGACTCCAGTGATACGGAGGGGATGGACGACACCTACGTGACGTCAGCGGCGCCTGGCTACAAGATGCGGCCGGCAGGCGCCACATTCCCCCCGCCCGTCGTCCCTCAGGCAATTGACCAAACGAGGTTGGTAAATAATAGGTAACCGACATCAATAAATTCTCAAAACATTTATTACGTAGGAGAGCCTGTGTGGAAAAGTAAGTTTCGTTTATCATTAAAAGTCTGGCATTTGGAAGAAATCGCATCAACATGCTATAATTTGAAATGCTGTTTCACAGAGCTACATCAGCTATTTTTGATTTTCAAAATACACATGAAATTTACTTTTTGCACACCCATTTGGGAAGAGGTACTTAGTTTAGCCCGGGAACACTAGTATGCGTCAAAGTGACTCGAGAGTTCGCCTGAGGCGCTCTTGCCACCACGCCAACTAAGGTTAGTCAGTGTCCTTGGAGACTCCACAGGAGGTGCCACATTCAACTTCATTTTGGGTGAGTTGCTCCACGTTACTCTGAACTTGGTGAGTCAGATTGACTAACACTAGTATCTGATGTAAACTGTAATGATGTTTGATGAAATGTGTCCCTACCTTTTGAGCTTATTTTAGATATCCTGGAACCTTGAGTGATGTGGTGGAGCCATTAGACCCCGTGACAAGTTCTAGAAATGCCTGAAAAGGCACTTCTAATTTATACTAAACTTGGTCACGTGGAATAATCAGGAATGTGTCCACCACAGGACTCGCCTTCCCAGGATTCTCTGATTTTGGCGGGTACCAGTGAGGAAGTATGTGGCTAACCAAAGAGGACAGGAATGCTCTGCCTCTACTCCTGAGACTATGGCCAGCATAGCCTGGTATCCCCTAGCCCATGTCTGGCTGATCATGGCAGATGCAGTACTGGGTCTAGGTGTCAGGAGCAAGTGTGTACCACATGCTGCCTCACCGATATCACGTCTGGGTCACCAGTTTAGAAATCCTGGAACCTTGAGTGATGTGGTGGAGCCATTAGACCCCGTGACAAGTTCTAGAAATGCCTGAAAAGGCACTTCTAATTATACTAAACTTGGTCACGTGGAATAATCGGGAATGTGTCCACCACACTTATCAGTGGTCCTTTTGACAGTGTAATTTTTCTTACTGATAAATTTCATTCTTCTTTCCCGGAAAACCGTAAAAATGTCTAAAAGGAACGTTTTTATTGAAAAAAACCTTATGTGAGTCAAAATGACTACGTACTAGTAACAAGCGCATACGAAGAAACACTAGTGTTCCCGGGCTAGTCAGTACAAATAAGTAGTACCAAAATTAAGGAACCACTAACAACCAACTTACCGCTTCAATGGGACCATGGCGAACTTACATACCAATGTATGCTCAAAGAGATAAGCGAAAATAGTGTTTAATCAAGCACTTAAATTGCTGATGTCTTCCCAAATGTTGAGCGATCGGAGAAAAACAATTTAGCAATGATGGTGTATGGATAAACACGCTAATTGGCTGGCACCTGCAGTCTTGCCAACGTTGAATACCTCGATTTTGTCACCTTTAAAAAATTAAATGAAAAAGTGCGTTATGCATTCATTACAGTTGAATAATTCGAGTTCCGAATTTACATTTTTTAGCGTCTTAGTCTGTGACTCACAGATGTCTAATTTATTCAACACACAATCCATGAGAAAATAAATGGTAGGTATGTCCCTGTTCCGAGTAACTACCTAGGTACTTTCTGTGTATATTCTATTTTCACACCTGTGGTGGTAAGGGTTTGTGTTTTGCATGGTTTTGTTTTGTTTGTTCCTTCAGTACCTACCTATTATTATGGCATGATGACTGTAAAAATTTCTGTACAGCGTCTCAAGAGGTAAAGTATTCAAAATATCATGTTTGTATATATTAGGTAAAGTTGATGGTGTAGGGTCTGTATAACTAAGGATTTACGACAACCATATTAGATTATTTTCTTGTTATTTACTATCTTGAAATCTCTGTAGAACCTGGTGAATAAGTAAGGTAGGTATGTAATGTATAGGTAGGTAGTTATCATGTTATGAAGTGGTCCACTACGGAACAAAACCTTTTTTTTTTTGGCGATTGAAATGAAATTTGAATTTCTGGCCCATTTCACCCCCTTCATGAAAGATGATTAAACCTCCTTAGTCGACTCCAAAGGTTTATTGACAATCTTAGAAGCCTAAAATCTACTTGTTATTCCAATTCTCGTTTGGAATACAATGGAAAACTGAAAGTGATTAACGATACTGTTCTGATAACTTGCCATAAATTGGTCAGGAACAGGAACTTCTTTTTACTTTCCTCAGCCCACCAGAAAGGTGAAAGGAAAGTATTGCAATCAGCAGAAAACCCAATTTCTGAAAAACCACCTCAGAATGGTTCTAATCGACATCTGATCAATTTTCTACACGTTTGGAAAAAGTTTATGTAAGTCCATATGTATGTGTATAGCCACGATTGCAGCCCCCACAAAAATTATTTAAAAAAATTCCGATTTAGAGGATTGGTTTCTACATGTCTGAGGATGATGCAATAAGAATTTCAGCCCTTCAGGTCAATTATTAGGGGGAGAAAATATTCAAAACAGGTGAAAGAGCTTCGTTTTTAGCACATTTTTAGCTTTTTTCGCAAACTGCTCTAACGATTCTGATGAAATTTACAGGACTTATTCTTCTTTCAAGTGAAAAACAAGCTCCAATGCCCCTCATCTCCACAAAAATATCCTGAGGGCCGAAATCGCGTTAAAATTCACAAAATGGCTATAAATAGTAAGAGTAAGTCCTGTGAATTTCATCAAAATCGTTAGATCAGTTTGCGAGAAGAGCTTGAAAATTGTGCTAAAAACAACGTTTTTCAGGTTTCTTCGAGCGAGGAAAGTAGTGTGAAGGCTCGTACCAGATGTTTTTGTTGGCAAACCTGTTCGGTGAATCTTGATTAAAAAACAAACCTGTCTGACAGATGCCAGACAGCGAAGATTGCATTTTTGCAGCATGTTTTCTATTTAAAACTGAAGATCGCTTGTCAGAAACAAGGTAGTAAATCACTCAAGTACCTCTTAAGACAAGCGGACCACATAAACGGTTACCGAATGATCAGATTTTGTGTTGTATTTTGCAAACCTTATAATACAGTCATGTATTTGAAATCATCCAAACCGTTCGTTTTCAACTTGACAGATTAAGGGTCGAGCACATGGAGCGACAATTGGCATCCCTGACTGGTCTCGTGCAAAAGGCGCTCACGCAACAAGTGATTCCCGGATGCTCCACGCCTCAGCCGGTGGCGCCACCGCCGCACATTTACCACCGTTCTGCTTCTGGTGAGTGAAATCGATGACGAAACAAATTTTTAGATGGCGATGATACTGATGTACACATAGCTGTGGGTTGCCTATTCGTTTTAGGAATGAGGACCACAATAAACTCTTTGAAACTGGCTGAAAACGTTGCTCTAGCCAAGTAGCCTCTAGATGGCTTTTTACGCTGGTTTCCACGGAGATGCAAAGTGTACTTGGCACAGCCACGGAAAAATTCGTGCTTTTCCTATAAATGACTTGATATCACCAGAATTTTGATTATTATTTGGACAATTTACACTAAGTACCTACACTATTTCTTCACGAAGAAGATGACTCGCTTTTGGCATGAAATAAAAGCACTGTGAACACCAAGCGCCAATGGGGAATTATCAATTTTTTTTTTTAATTTTTATCTCTGAAAGATAATGACTCAAAAGAAACAATAATGAAGCCATAAAGCTAAAATAGTGTATCTGTAATTTTACAAATTTTATTGAAATATGTATCATTGTAATTCGGCGGGAAAGTTACATTGAAAAGGGTGTCATCTGTCATTGGCCATTTCCGTCCAAGATGCCAACCGAACAAAACGAAACACAAAGCCCATCACTGTTTGGGCTCCTGATTAGTGAGTTTAGAAGTTAAATGATTGATAAATTAATTGAATTAATTAATTATTTATTAATATTAATTAATTATTTAAATTATCCCTATTTTCACTGCTCTCAATGTGATCTCAGCGATCTTTTTCGGTTCAGTTATTTTAGTGGGACGTATGAAAGGGTTCCTCAAGAACTCTCGAAATTCCGTCTGTTATTCAAACAGCTGAGATTTTATTCCAAGTTTTCTCCACACCCGAACGATAAACTATTTGTTTCTTTGTATTGGCAGTGTTATTTTATTCCAAACAACAATACGAAGGCAGAAAAATATGATTTTCTCATAAACGATAATTCCCCATTCTAAATTCCAGCTTGTCAACAGACAAATAATGATGGTTTGTGAACTTGTTTAATGATTGTGTACTTTGCGCCTCCGTTCAAAAAACTACGTACTCGTATTATTGTTGAAGCCAATGGTTGACAGCTATAGTCGCCATTACACCAGTAGTTGTACATGACAACAATCTATCACGTAATTGCGTCGTAGCCAAAAATGGTTGTTAGCAAGCTCAACGATGTTTCACACTTGAATTTAAATTAGTCTTGGGGTTTATCATTTTCCAAAGTTTTAGGTTCATATACTGTAAATAAAACCACGTCCTGTGAAAATGTGAGTACCTACAAATGCAAATGTAAATACTTAGTCTTCAAGCTTTGGATTTTTCATTTAAAGTCGGGCCTATTTTCACGGAATACATACAACATTTACTTTGGGCTTATTTTTAGCTTATTGGGTGACAGTTGCAGGCTTTTTACGCTTCAAATATTTAGGTTTGGCTTCTCTCGCTGCCGAATGCTGTAAAATCGATTACAAAATAATCCGTCATTATTGGCCATAATCGATTTTACCTATTAATCGTATAAAAATCGCCGTTCACTAGTGTTGGGAAATACACTGGTTAACATTAAAGTGCCCATCAAGCTTTATTAATTTGTGCATTTTCTAGGGGTATGGTTTTTGCTAAATCCGAAATTATGACATTTCTATGCACACCATTTTACGTTTATTTTTCCTGGGTTACTCGTTTTGAAGAAAAATTTGTTGCCCCTTTTTTTTTAAGTTTATTGCAACGCTTTTTCTGCTATTGAGTCTTAAATCATTCCTTCAGTTTACCATACGCGTATGATAGGGCTCATATAAGTTATTTGTCTGGGAAAAATGAATTGGCTTACGATATTTTTTTGCGGAAATCACTTCCTAATTCAAGTTGATGTGGCTTATAACAATTATGTGTTATGTGACTAACATGAATGGACATTGTACTCTCTTATGCTTCATAATGAACTATGTGCTATGGTAATATTATAAAAAGAAAACTGCCCGATATCACAAGCTTTTGTTTTCTAATTAGGAATATTTTATGATTTACAGAGTGCACTTTTCCCCTCAATTTTACATTGGAAGCAGTTTATAAAAAATAAATAAAAAGGGTTAATACTTTTAGCGAATTTTCGAAGAAAATGAAGCTATTGCAATGGTTTCAAAATTTTTGTAATGCAAATTTTTGACAATTTTCTTCATGGAAATTCGTTTCAGGCCATTCTAAAACAATTCCTGAAATTTAACACTTTTTCATATGTATATATATATTTATATATGTGTCACTCCAGACGATATCTGCCCGTGGGATCTAGATAAAAAATCCAAAAAAAATTTAAAATGTCAACAATATCAAAAGTAAGGATGAGTTCGTTGGACAGAATTTTTGGAGTACTCCAAGGGGTCAAATTTTGAAAATTTAGTTTCAAAAATCGCTAAAAAACGTGTTTTTTGAGGTTTTTGGTGTGAAATACCATCCTAAACATAGGAACATATGTTATATTCGGAATCAGCGTGAAATTTCCTATAAGAATCACCCACAAAATCGGTTAAAATTATTCTTACTACGGTTAAAATTATTATACTACATCGAAGTTTAATAAAATTAATATTGAAAAGTTGAAATATTGGCACTAACTATCATTTTTCAAATTGAAAACTACCATTTTTGCAGATTTGTATTATATGTGAAATTTTATAGGGTTTTCATACCTCCGTTATAGCTCATTGATTGGCCTCCAATTCAAATTGAAACATGCAATAGTCGATTGACCAAATAAAATTGAAAGTTTAACATTAAAGCTTGTGACAAGTTGGGAATAGCACAGCATAGATTATTGTGTTCTTTGTTTTGGTTTTGTTTTTCAATTTTGTTTTTTGGCTCTTAACAAATTCACACCGCACGTTGTTTAGTTACGGACGACTATGACAAGCAATCCAGCTCAAGCTCCGCCTCCTTACCAGGTGAGGTAGTCAAGTAAACTTTTGGTGTTAAGATTAATTAATTTTGGTTCGACGAAAGAAATTTTTTTCAATTTAACGTAAGGATGAAAATTTTCCCCTTTGATGTTAGTTTATAACTGTGTCGTAGATTCTTCAGTCTCCATAGTTTCTTTCTACTAGGTACTTCCTTCTCTGCTGATGTAAATAGTAGTTTTTTCTCGGAAAATCGATTCCAGCTGAATTAAATATTTGGAATATAAAAAAAATTAAATATTTGGAAATTATAAATTAGATATTTAAAAGGTCAACAAATGAATTGGGAAAAAAATCGAACTGTTCGTTTTTTGGAATATAAATATAAATATAAACATAAATATAGCATTTTCCGATCAAATGAAACCGCTTTCTGGTCAAATGAAACCTCTTACCAATCAAATGAAACCTCTTTCCGATCAAATGAAACCTCTTACCGATCAAATGAAACCTCTCACCAATCATTAAATCTCTTACTAATCAAATGAAACTGATCTCACTGATCAACTGAAGCCTCTTTCCTATCAAATGAAACCTCTTTTATTAGACGCATAATCTGCTGCTCGCAGTTTCATAATCATATTTAATATTACATAAGTGGTGTAATCGGTAGTCATGATCGCATCAACACTGCGAACAATCACTTCTTCGATGTTGTATGAAAAACATCAGTTCCCATCAAACCTCTAGCGACTGCTTAAATCTAAGGAAAATGCTTTTTCCACCCGATGAGTTTCTTTTGATCGGAAAGAGGTTTCATTTGATTGGAAACAAGTTTCATTGGATCGGAAAGAGGTTTCGTTTGATTGGTAAGAGGTTTCATTTGGTCCGAAAGAGGTTTCATTTGATCAGTCAGAGGTTTCATTTGATCGAAAATGCTATATATTTGGAACATAAATAAAATTAAATATTTGGAAATTTTAAATTCGATATTTGGAAGGTCAACGAATGAATTGAAAAAAAAAAAAATCGAACTGTTCGATAGGTACTCCATTGCTTCACCATTGTTAAGCCTTTGTTAATCAAATTCGTATCACACATCTTGATTAGATAATACATTATTATCTCGTCAATCAAACTGAAGAAAACGAAAGTGAGTTTTGATGATGTTGTAGCAGCTTAAATCTTTTTTCCTTCTTGGTCTCGGGGTTTAATTTTTCTGGGGCATCAGCTTTCTGTAGTTTCTACGTGGATTGAGCCGATGGAGAACTTGCATGTTTGAAAACTCCCCCATTTCACTTCAGACTCGGATTCAGGACCATACAAATTCTAACTACCGCGATATTCAGTTCAAAATTCCTCTCACGGAGGCCATAAAAAGGGTTCTCATGCTGTTTGAGGCAGATTAGTAAAGAAAACAACGCACATATTAATATAATATATCATAGTTCATATCGTCGTTTAAGCAGCAACAATCAATACGAGACCCACTCGTTGTCTCATGCGATGGTGCTCTGCACAGGGAATATGAGACTTTCTTGAAGAGGCTGGCCAACATCCTCTCAGAAAAGTGGTCCAAGCCTTACTCACAGGTGGCGCCATGGGTACGTGTAAAGACCCAGTTTTCTGTCATTCTGGCTGTCTCATTGCGACTCAGAGGCCACCGAAGACAGGTAAGGGGACTGGGCCATGAAGACGGAGCGGCCGTAGGACTCCATGGGGAGGATTAGAAAAAGAGAATATGAAGAAGGAAGAAAGCTAAAAGAAAAAAAGAAAGAAAGGAATGTAACACCTCGAGATACCCCCCCCCCCCCCCTCGTTTCTTATTCCGTGTCAGGCACAAAATATAATAAGAATTTCTGGACTAAAAAAAAAAGTGTAACTAAATTCCCCCAGCTTTTCAGGAGAGAAAAAAAACTGCCAGTGAAAATTTGTGATAACTCCAGAAACCGTGAGTCCTCGTCCGGTTGGCAACTGCCTCGGCGTGGTTGGCAACCCTGTGCCCATTGGTAGGTAGTTGATTTGTAGGACTTGCGGTTTAGATAGGTTCTCTGATGATTGTGAGGGCTTCTTGTAGCTGTAGGAGTTTTTCTGGCTTGTCCAGTCCCTCTGTGAGGACGTCCATCTTCCTTTGAAAGGTGCTGTCAAACAGCTGACTTATTTATCACACGTTGATAACCAAGTTGAATTGTATCATGTTGGAAAAACTGTCAATAATGGCGCAGCGAGCGGGTTTTTTTTTTACGAAACTAGCTTCACCAGTCGACTAACCCATTTTGGTCAAAAACTGAGTTGTAGCATGTTGCTGCTTAAACGACGATATGAGTCACGGGTGCCCACTTCAGAATTCAAAGGCCCTTTTTGTACCTTTTTGCTCATCGCATGTCCTGAAATTGGTAGATTTTTTTATGCTTTATATTTCCGATGAGAGCAAAGAAAAAATAACCATGCAAGTTCCCCATTCGATTTATGGTGGTGGAGTATGTCTATAGCTGTATGTTCACTTTAATATGTGCAGTAATCGAGTTAGTCAAACCACAAGTAATTTATTGAAACGAACCCACTAGCTACGATTTTTTCATTTGCCACATTTTTTCTAAATTCCTCAAGTTAACTCGATTTCAATTTTAATTTGTGGTTAGGAGGTGAAAAACTCGTCAATTACACAAAATACGGATCAAGTTGGCATTTCTTTTCCACCTTCGTCTACCTTTTTTAATCGATGAGATATGAGTGTGAAACTATCAAAATTTGCTTATCGCACTTGTTGGGCTCTCAAAACTGAGACACGAGTTTCTCATCTCTCAGCTTCTTGTAAATTGTCCCTATATTGGAATATTTCGATCGAGTTTTCCTATCTTAATATTTCTTTTAAACTGTAATGTAGATTAGTGGTGTAGGACTGGTGTTTTGGTCATATTTAGACTGCCTAACTGTTTAGTAACTGTTTAGTGTTACGTGGTAGATTTTTGGTTGTCAATATCGCACCGTTCGCTCTTGGGTTGGGCCGGTCAGGCTGTAGTTTATGTGCGTTTATTGATGAGTGAGCAGGTTAGGTGAGTAGGATACCTAATAATCTGACCGCAGAAGAAAAAAACTTGCTTAGCACTGTTGTTATCCCTGAAACAGTGGCGGCAAAGCTATGGAGGGTTAAAGGTCATTGAATGTACACCCCCCTCTCAAGGATTCAGATACTTCATTGCCTATGACTTCTGTATCTTTTCTAGTAACTGCATTTTTTGCTATTATGCTGACTGGTATTGTTGTGAATAGGTTCTTGACCCTTGAGATACATACATACCTTGAGATACATTCGTCAATTTTCTTGAATGGACTGTCAGTAGAGCTCTTGGCTAGAGCTATCCTGCACAGCTTAGTCACTATTAATTGTCAAAAATTACTATTACTATTACTAGTCTGGTCAAAAATGTGGTTGGATAAGTTGTTTTTCTGGGTAATAAATAACAAACAAATATTTGTAAACAAATAGGAAGTCGCCAGGTATGTCTTCCCTTCGTGTGCGAGTATCACCTACGTATCACAACGTAGGTACTCTATAAGTACGCGAATATGGTGTCCCAAAAATTAAAGTATAAGGCAAGCAATGAATTGAATCAAAAAGTGTCTCAAAAAAGATTGATATTCTGGCAAGTTGGGATCAATCTAAAAAATCGATTAATCGGACCGAAAAGATCGATCCTCTTGAAAATTCGATTCGATCTTCCATCCCTATATGGGATCGAATCGAATTTTCAAGCGGATCGATCTTCCATCCCCATTTGGAAACGACCAATCACAGAGCGATATTCTGGTCCAGGATCAAAACTGTTCCAAATGGACCAAAGTCAACGTGGCTGTAAAGAAAAAGGTTTCTCCGAGCTCTCCAGACCAATCTATTTTTTGAAAAGGAATGAGGATTGACTTTGATTGGAGAACGATGGCACCTTTTTAAAGACGCGTTCCTAGTCCCGTTCATCCTGAAGACGACTCAACACGCAATACCATAGGTATACCAATTCGCTACTTTTGTTGGTAGTTAAACAAGCCTTCACCGACCAAACCTGAGAGCGTAGGATCATCACTTCTGTTGTACCTACTTTGTATCCCTTCACCCATTACTAACACCATAATGTTAACACCCCCCCTATCCTCCCCTCCAGCCTATCTAACACCTTGTTATGTTTTGGGGCTTATCTGTAGACGATACCTACCTGCGGACCGACACTAAACCACCAAAATTAGGTAGAGGTAAGTTTTATGTTGTTAATTTTAGAGACAAATTACGACAATAATGCTTTTTTCCTTTTTGACAATAATTTAAAAGCATTATGTCGTGGTCAATAGGTACCTTGATGGTCTGGTAGAGTAATGTAAATGTCGACTAGAGCTTTTAGTTGAGTAGATTATGCTGTCAATTTATTCACTTACTTGAATTCGAACAATTCCCTTTCAATTTGAAATGTTTGCCTGATTGCGAAGCGAGCGAGTGAATCAGTTGAATTGTTCAAAATGAAAATGCCATATGGCGTAGATTGCTGGCAGTAGTTTTGCTCCAATGGCTCGTCAAAATTATTTTTTTTGAACGTGCAAGACTCCTGTAGAAGTACAACTTACATTTTATCATTTTTCATAAGTACCATACTGAAAAATGATATAAACACTACGTTTGAATGTATTTTGGCTCTCCAACAACCTTGTCATTATCTACCTACTTCATGACAAAAAGGTGCCTATTCCTTCTTTATGCCGAGGTCGCACTGTGAAAGACGTGTGATCTATTTTTGTGTGTCAACAAGCCAGTTCCCGTTGTTTTCTTGGTAATATGAATAAATTGAAACTCAAAAATAGATTTTCATTTGCTTCCCATTAATCAAATTTTGGTTAAATTTATGAATAATTAAATAAATTTTGTTTTAGTGTTCCTTACTTGTGTTGTGGTAGAGGAACTTTCATAATATGAAATATTACATTTTACGTGTCCACTACATACAATGCAGATATTTTATTTCATTTCTTACTGTAGGGCGACTGTCCGAAAATTATGTAGGGTTGAAGATGAAGAGAAATAAATCTGGCCTCTTCAGTAGTTCAGTCTGACATGTTTCGTTTTATTTATATTTTCTTATGTAAGTTTAATTCAGACCCTCACTGATGTCTTTGTGACCGTCTTTTGAAAATTTGCTGGGTTTTTTAATTGAAAAACGACCAATTATGTGTCACATCCTTTTTGCCCATTTCCTCGAGGGATTGCTGCTCCTGTAAATCTCCATACTGGTGCGTAATGAACGACGTGGAACAATTCCACAAACCTAAAGTATTAAAAAGCTGCTCCAGTTCTTCCCCTTACTGCTGTATAATTCATGACAACGTGGATTTCACCCACAAGTATAAAGTCCCTGATGAGGCTAATGAAGCGAAACATGTCGGACTGAACTACTGAAGGGGCCAGATTTATTTCTCTTCGCCCTCAACCCTACATTCGTACCATGGCACCACAAAGCAACATGTCTCATAGTTGTACTATTACAAATATTCTGTCGAACAAGCAGTTTTGAACTGTTCAGAACTGATCTTCACCAATCACTTCCCCAAAAACAATCAGAAGGTTGTTGTAACTATAGAGAACTCCTTCCTCTCTCAGGGTATTATCTTCTGGTCATTCATTCGTATTTGTATCCATCGAGATAAGAGAGTGCAGATGGCGAGGGAGGTTGGGAATCGTTCACCTGAAATGTCTCCATGCACCAAACATGATGCCCTGCTCACAAGGGCCAATCAGCAAGAGCAACGTTACAGCTAAGCGCCTCTTTCGAAGGTGTCGTTTTACTCATTGGTCAGAAATGTGGCTGGATTTGTGGCACGAACACTGTTGGAATCATTGAAGTTTCTCAAGGCGCCGCCATTTTCCACGCAGCTAGCGCTTTCAAGGTCACAACAGTCCCCCTCGCCCAGTGTTGCCAAATGCTTTCCACCAAAACCACCTCAGATGTAGCAAAAAACCCTAAAAACCCCCCAAATGCAATAAAACTCCCTTTAAAATAAACCCCTAAAATTCCACTCTACATTTTTTAAGGTTTAAGCCAGGTTTTAAGGCATTCACTAATTTGATAAAATGCGAAGTACGTAGATAAGGAAAATGTGGTTTGGAAAACTTATTTGTTTGGGTTCCGAGAGAGTTGTTTATTTACGGTTATTTCTCCTTCTTTCATGGTTAGATATTAATAATATTATTGCACACGCACAAGACGACAAACACATCCATACATCTTCCATGCACTCTAAAACTTGTTCATTTCCACCTCTAGTTGCTAGTTGACACGGTCATATTATTTAAAGTGGGCGTATTTTTCTCATACCACCCTTTTTTTGAAATCCCCCTATCAATAAACCACGAATTTTCCCCTTCAAACCTCCCCAAATTTTTGGGGGAAACCCCTGATTTGGCGTCACTGCTCTCGCCCACTGCACTCCCTTCTATTCCACTCTTATCTCGAAGCTTGTAACTAGTTCAAGAAGCATTCAGAAGGACAATGGAAGCCACAACCCCAAACGGTTCTCATCCTCTGCCATTTCTATCTGATTCCGAACTGATTCAGAAGTGCTTGTCCGAACAAACTATAAATGAACTCAGTTCTCAGTGTGTTGTTGTTGGAGTCAGGCGAGTACCTACTCAAAGCTAATAATATTATCGATCATGAAAAATGACAATTTTCACCTTTTCTGACCCCATTTTCCTTCCTACTTGAAGCTAACTGCTTCTGGAAACGAAAATTGCATGAATTTTTAAGCACCCTTTAAATAATGTTTTGGGGTATTTTGAAGATTTACTCGTAGTCTAGTCTCTTTGACATTCAGAGTAATCCAAACTTATTCCTGTTCTCCGACCATATCGACTTGGAATGCCTTTAGATTTTATTTTTCCTTTACTATGTCTATTATTATTTATTACGATTTAACAGGAATTGCACTTATTGTTGTTTTAAAACATATTTTTCAATACTATTATCCGCAGACAAGTCCGTGTCTTTCGAAAAGAGCGTCTCTTTCTCGGATGAACCACCAGACATGAATTCACCAAAACAGCACTCACCACAACACACAGGTAATGAAAGAGCTGTATGCTTCTTTAGCTATTTTCAGATATCTACAATTTGTTAACTACGCTAAAAAGCTAAGATGATGCATTTTATCAAGTGAACTCAACTTATAATTTGGGTTTTAAAAGTATTTTGAAATTCAAGATTGTGTTATAATTTATTTTGATAGCCCATTACATTTCCATGGGACGAAAACCTACCCAAACTGGGTTTTAAAAGGTCATAAAAGTTGATTTTGTAAATCCAAAAACACTTCTCAAACGATCGAGAGCTTTTGAAGATCCACAAAATTCCAGAAGAATGACTTGCTGGACGTTTGATTTCCAATTTCTTTAGTAGATTTTCATGTTATTCAATAAATTGTATTCAATATGATTTTTATTCACTCGCATTTATTTTTAGGACGCTTGTTAAAAGTGCAACCTATTGTACATAGGACGGGTAAGGAATTTGGGATTTGCATTCTATGCTCGTTCTCACTAACACAGGTGATTGGTTCATACTGTTTTAAGACCGTTTTCCAAGATGAACACCCTCATCGTGATAAATTCTGTACATAGCTGAACTCTAAGGGTGTCGTTTGGCCTGCAACTCATCTAAACTGCTGACAATGAAAATTGCATGTTTCTTGCTTGAGAGAGAATTATTTGTTATTTTGAGACAGTTTTATTACCTACCTAATGAGAAATTTAAAAAAAAGTGTTTTATACCTACGCTAAATTACTTATTTCCGCGTTTGTGATCGTTTGAAAGCAAGATGATTTGATTGTGATATGATTCAGCTAAAAACTTGACTTGACTAGAACCCATCGCTGCTTACATCAAGCCTTTGGTTTCTGTTTTGTCTCAAGATTGCCCTCGAGATCACCCTCTGGACTCGAATAATTAGGTTTGTCATTCAATTGTCTTTGAACGATCGCCAAAAGCTTCTTCCATTGTAGACTGGGTCGAAAGAAATCCTTTGTTACGAGGAACGCGACTGTGATGAAATCAGAAACATAGCCGTTCAAACAATAAAAAATTATATTAAAATGCAAGGTTACTTACGTGACTAGACGCTGAAATACAAGGAAACGTATATGTACTATACCAAAAAAAAACCCTTATAAAGGAAGAAAATTGAGAAAACTCTCAACATGATGGGTTTATCTAACCAGTCTTGCCATTCTTGTTGCACAAGGAGTAAAGACACTAGAATGCTAGGTATTCTAGTGTCATCAAAGGGTTGGCAGTCCACTCGATTGAGAATTTCGAAGTTTTTCTTAAAATTTGGTCTCTGAGTTGTTGATTAAGTATTGGTGGCCTACTACAAGTTGAAACGTCCTCACATGCCCAAGTATTAATTGTACAGGTACTATTCAAATGTTCAATAATTGTATTAACAAGTACCGTCAAATGCCCACAATAGGGACAAGCTCCTCAATAGGGACAGAATTTGAAAAATGAGATCTTATCTGCCCCCTACGGTAGTGTGCTGTACCAAAATTCTGACTTCCCTGTGTAAAGATACCTTCAAGATGTTCTCTATGGATGTTCGTTGAAGAAGAAGAAGAAGAATTCTATCTTCCGCGGAATCTGCAACTGATAACGCTTATCCACTCCCAAATCTTTTTTTTTTTTTCTTTTTCAAAACACTGAAAACTTCTTCTGGAGCTCCCATACCCACATTTTTTGGAAAGTTCTCGCATTTATTCACGGATTGCTTGGGATTGTACGGGAGAAACGCTGTTGCCATATTTTAAAAATGTTGTTTCCACGAATCACAAAGTTGATTTTGGTTGATAAGGTGAAGTGGTCTGAAATAGGGACACACACTTTTTCTATGGGCCTGAATCGGGACACTTTTTCACAATTAAAAAAATATGACCAAAAATATTTGTCCACGATTTTGTGAGGTCATTGTGTCTGGAATCCAGTGAGGTACAAATTCCAATAGTTAAAAACGCGGAAAATCAATTTACTGTACTTGATAACCTTTGAAAGCCTCTAAAACCTGTCCCTATTGCGGGCCCTTGACGGTACAAATCCCTGCCAATTTGGTGGCTACTGTTGATGCAATGGAAAAAGGGGAATTTTTCGGATATTTACGACACAAGCGACTGTCCCACCTTATTTGCATTTAGTCAGTATGTACCAGGATCTGAGCTGACAAATCAACTTCAGCTCTGATAATCATGAAGACTACTGAAACCACCTACTGAATGAAATCATGGCGACTTCTTCTTTGGAGAAAAATATGCATCTACTCATTACCTATACTAATGGAATATTATGATATTGTTTCTACTAATTCATTTTCCCTAGCCACGCACCCGTCGTATCAGTCTTTTCGAGTTTAACTTAGTTTTACAAAGAAAAAAACCCTTGAGGGTTAGAAATAACTTTTCTGTATTTTGTTGTGCGCATGTGTTGAATCTAAACGTGTACGTTTTTTCGAAAACATTGAGGGCTTTTCCGGTTTTCTGATTCCCGGGCATGGATAACTTCATGAGTATAATTTCTATTGACCTCAAAACCATTTCAAGCAAGTTTTTGATCCGTTGAATACGAAGAAATGTGACAATATGAACTAAGTATTGAAATTAATTCGCTTCTTTTAGGCGTAAATTTACTTAGTGAGAGCGGTTTTTTACAATTGTAAGCCTTTTTTGTTGCACTCCAAATCTCACAATCATTACCTAAGAAAAAAGATATAGCTGTTCTTATGAATTCACGAATTGAAAAATTCGTAACGTACATAATATTATGTGGTTTAACGAAAATCTTCTACCAAAGAGTTCTGGTGAGGGGGATTACGGGTGATTACAGAGATTCTTTTGCTGAGGGGATCTATTGTCAGTAGTCGGTGATAATGAGAAGCTATCCATACCCTAGAAATATATAAAACCCGAATATCTCAAGAAATTCGATGTCTCCGAAAAAAGTGGTATCAATATCGCGTTCAGCAACCAAAATACTAGAAAAAATATTTATTGTTTAAATCATCTTTCAACCTTCCAAATTTAATTTCCCTGTTATATTTTGAAAAAATTACCAAATATGGGTTGCAAAGGCTGATACAGAGGTGATGGCGTTGTTATGACGTTGACTCATGTATGACATATTTTGGAATTTGTTTTCTAACCTATTGCTCGCTTTGTTTTTTTTTGTTTCCTGCTCCCGTTGTTTTGGGCATCTTTCTGTACCTTTGATCTTCTCTTCAAAAACAATTCACAACACAACAAAAACTTTTGGTGGTTTTGGGAAAAAAAACTCTTCACCTCTAACATCCTCCTCACTGTCTCACAAACATCACCATCTTCACTGTAAATGAAACATTACATAACTCAGCTGACACCAAGCCCACCAAACCGGCGATTAAGTCTTCTACGCTACCCAGGATGTCTTCCCAAGGTAGGTAAACGTATTATTGATTTTTATGGATATTTTTTGGCATATTTTACGGTAAGTGATAGATCCTCAGATGTCCAAATTCCAAAAGGTGTACAAATTTCCACAGGCTATGTGACCAATTTGCTGGAAAACCTGCCAACAAAACTAATCTTCTTGATCTGGCGCTGATAGAAAACCTTTTGGGAGGGTTCGGTGCGGTGATTCCAAATTTGGCCATTTCTTTTTTTTTTATCAGCTACTGTTGCCAACCTATATTTTGTATACAGTTCATAAGCTTTATGCCAAGTTCCTGGTTTACCAAAAAAAGTTGAAATAATGCGACATTTCTAAAGTTTTAGTTTTTTACGGTGTGCTGATACAAACGTTTCTCAAACCATAAGTATCTTTTTATATTAGATTCTTCTATTTCTGTTTTATTGATGAACTTTATTTCTGCATTGAGCATTCAATTACCCTGTGAATTAGATTCAAATTTATTAGATTAATTAATTTATTTGATTGGGTGGCCTTCATCCTGTGTCGATAGTAGCCATAATCAGCAGCTCTGAAAGACAGATTCACACGACTTTCTTTTTGTTCTCAAGGAATTGGGGAAGTGAGATGGCACCATATCAATATGAACAATGGGCATGGATATTCAAGATCACAATATGGTAGGAAAGAAAATATTTCGGTGGGGAATTTATCTCTTTTGGTCTAAGTTATCGTTTTCTTGTGTTCCTGACCTGTTGTTTATGTGGATGAAACAGTTATCGTTACCAGGAGGAGGAAAAAAGGAAAGAATCTATTGTGTATCCTGTTCTTTGGGTTTGCTTTTATGCGGAGTAACCGTTTCTACCCATGCCTGTTAGGTTAGGTACCTCTATGAAAAGGTTGCCTACTTGAATTCGCCATCGAACTCCTTACGGAGGAATTATTTTATTAGGTTACCAAAATGTGCAAAGCGCTTGCGTAGGGATGACCTCTTGCTGTATGTGTGATACTTACTGCTTTAGTTCCAAAACCAAGCTTAAAGTGGTGTCTTCAATTTTCTTCCTTCCGTTTTGTGTTTCTGCTTTCTGTTTGTGGTTCAACGTTGTGTTTCGTTCACGCAAAGTTGTGTCTTCTGTGCGTTGCAGATCGTGATCGCCACAAACCAACGCCTCCACCCAAACCCGTTTCCCTCTCGCCTGGCCAGTACGAGAGCCGTAATGTCTACAGAGGTACGGAAGGTTGTTAAACTTTCCTTTATAATAATATATACGTATTTTGTCTCTGCTTTCATGGCCTTGTCAAACATATATGCCTATTTGCAAAGGCCATATCTCACGAGCGTTTTTCCAGTTTTTGGGGCGTTTTCCCCTTCTTCTTATTCCCAAACATGGAGTGGAAGAAGGTCACTTCTCCAGCTTTTCCCCAAGGTCAACTTCTACTCCCCCACCCCACGCCATTTTGTGCTAGGAAAAAGCTAAATGTTAACCCTTGGAAACTCAAACTTGAAGCGACGTTTGAGTTCCAAAGATTTCAGCTTTTATTCCTCTTCAACTTCACATTCTTATTCTTACTCAGTTGCTAGTTTTGAGCCTGAAAAGAGGAGGAAAGCTCAAAAAATGCTCGTGTGATATGGCCTTTACACAGTGTTTCTCCCTTGACTTAGCTATTATCATGATTTTGTCAACCTATTATTTCTAATGTTTATGAAAATATACCTAATGTGTGAAAATAGCATGGAATAGAGGATCCGTTCCCTAATTTTTTTGAAACGTTTCAATATTGGGATCTTCACAAAAGGTAAAGCATCGAGCGCTTATTTAAAACGTCCTATGCTTCAGATAGATGTATTTGAACTAAGAACCATATACAAGTTTGGTTCTGAAGTGTGGAGGAAGTTCATAAGACATTCAGCAGCTATTTTTCTGCTAAAAGTAAATGTCCCACTCTTGTGAGCCTACAGAATGGATCTTTTCATCTTGAATTTAATCTCAGTATTATACTTCAAATAGTTGTGTTTGACTGTCAAGTTTCCGTTTTACGGAGCTGAAGGGTTCAGAAAGATGATTGTGAATCCCTTTCTCTTCTGTAAAATAAATTGATTGCGTCGAAGGAATTTCAATCAATCGTTTGTTTGCAGATCTGCAACTAACGGCAGAGATGTACAATCATTTGAGGGGTCTTCAAAAGAAAGCCAAGGATCTACGGCAGGAAGTGCGGAATCTGCGGAGGATGTCTCAGACGCAGGCTCACACTGTTCGAGAGACGCTCAGAGACGCCTTTCTTAAAATAAGGTGAGCGTAACCATTCTTATTTCAACATCCTTATGTCTATTTATGAGACCCATTCATCCTTGATTCCTTGATCCTTGATTTCTATGGATGTTTTCATGGATTGGAATAAGTCGCACATGGAGACAGATTCCACAAACTGTGGTTCATATCTTGATGATACGCATAAAAGATGGTTGCCGCATGAGGAAATAAATATCTGCAAACTCTTACAAGATCCATGCAACTCAAGATGAGTCCATTATTTCTTCATCCTGAGGGTGCTTACAGACTGGAGCTGCGCTAAGAGCAGGGAGCTAAGATAACAAACGCAGGTAGTCATATGAAGGAGCACAGAGTGGGGCAGCACCCCCATCTTTGCTGGAGCAAAAATAAGAGCGAATAAATCAAGCCAGTTTGTTTTCGTCGCTCTTATCGCTGATCCCAACAAGAAAAATTGGGTTTAAAATGCAATTTGACCACCTCTTCAGCAATTTGTGCTGTACTTTATCTAGCAAGTAGTCAAATGTCGTAATATCCATCCAAAAATATTCATAAAACCTGTCGGAATATTCTCAAAGTTCATCGTACAAATGATGAAATTCCCCGTGTACATGTTGCCATCAATTGATCACGTGAATCCCTTCTACTTTTCGCCCCCGAAGTAAATACCACATTCTCAATGACGGCGTTTCCGCAAAGAAATAATCATCCATCATCCAGAAGGATTTGAACCGTACTGAATCTCCCTCCACTCTGAATAGGCCAACTCTCTGCTCTCTTAGCTCTCTTCTCTCACTTTTATCACAGCTCCAGTCTGTTAAGCACCCTAACTCTGAGGGGAGCAGAGGCGCCTTTAACCCTTAGGTTAGTTGAACCGCACTGACTCTCGCTCCACTCTGAATTGGCCAAGTCTCTCCTCTCTTTGCTCTCTTCTCTAGCTTTTATCACAGCTCCAGTCTGTAAGCACTCCTAGCCAGAATAAAAGTAAGTATACGACAGAATCAGGCTTTAGGGATGGATGAAAGCAGGCTGTGGGCAAGTGGTATAAAATTGCACGCCCATTTTGGAGGCAAGATTCACTTATTCATATTAATACTCAACTGATGATAATTGTAGCTCTTCTTACAAAGAAGATGTTGGATAATTAAGTAAAGTCTATTTTTATTGCTTATTTCAGGTCTGTGCTTGTCTCTGCGGGAGGTGAGGGACTTTGGTCGCCTGGAGGGGATGAGCTGAGAACGCGAGTGAACCGAGAAGGGGACCTGTACCGCCAGCAGATGATCAGATTAGAATCCGACCTCACGTAAGTACTGTTATTTTGATGAACCATACGTAGCTTTCTCTATGCATGCCAACATGTTCGTTTTCAGCGTTTTAAATTTGGTTTCCAATTCTGATGTGATTCAAGCAAAAGCAAAATACAGTAGTCCCTCGTTAATCCGGCATCTCAGCTCTCCGGCACTCCCAGTTTTTTTTTTTTTTTCATGTTACGAAAGTGCTGATGAACCATTTAAAGAGTGGTTTAAACAATGGTTTTAACTCCTGACCAAGTTTATAACGAAGACGAAAGTGGTTTACTCTGGCGGTTGTTACCAAAAAAATTTTTTGTGCATCGTGGAGAAACTACTGCTCCTGGACGAAAATTGGCTAAGGATAGGGTCACTTTCATGCCTTGTTCAAATACAAGTGTTTCACATAAAATGACAATGCTAGTCATAGGTAAGGCGAAGAATCCTAATGCATTTAAAAACATCAAACTTCCTGTTGATTACTGTTACAATTATAACTGATTTTTCAATGATAACTGCGTTTTTCCTCAATATTTTCCAGTAATCCGGCATTTTTGACAATACGGCAGTGCTCTGGTCCCATATCTGCCGGATTACTGAGGGACTACTGTACTCACTATCTCAATTGCAAACAGATATTACACAAATACGTACCATACTTCTTATCCTGAATAAATTTACTTCCAAATGAAATAAAAACATTGTAAACCCCTGTAATACATATTTATTTGCAGGGAGTTGGAAGGTACTGTGGAGGAGCTGCGTGGAAACGTCATCAACCGAAAAACGAGAGTTAACATGTCTGACGTTGAAGCTATGGCATTGGTCCTTAGTAAATCTAGGTATGTCCGCTGGTTTGGTACAATTTATTTGGTACAAATTCTGGTTTGGTACAAACCAGAAGTTGGTATTTTTTTTCACTAGAATTTGGAATTTTGATTGGATTTACCAGATTTAGTAAGTTGGATTACCAGATTTGTTAAGTTGGATTTACCAGGTTTGATATCTTGGTTGGATTTACCAGAAGTTATTATTGTGGTACACAACTTCTGGTTTGGTACCTGATTTTGGTAAATTTCTCGACTATGAGCGTGATGTATCTTTCTATTAGGTGTTGCTATCTTAGTTCTTACTGTTTCTTTGATGTTCACAGTAAAATGGTGGCCGAATTGAAGCTGAGGTTCCCCAGTTTACAAGACGCCATCAAATCTTTAATTGCTCAAGAAATGGATAAGGTTGTTTCTGAAGAGAAGTAAGTGTTCTCGTACTCCCAATTTGGTCTAATACAAATTGGAAACTCGTTTTAGTTGCTTGAGTTCGAGACCTATTTAGTTGTCACTTCGAAAGAGACGGAAAATCCAAAGACGGCCGCTAAAAATGTCTTGAATAGCATATAATGGATACTATAAAAGTCCATTTTGCCACAAGAGAAACTAAGACTTTCGGAGACATCTCTTTTTTTAGTTAATAAGACCCCACCTGTACACTTTCCCATTTTTGGTATTTATGTATCCTATGATTGTTATTACTATCTGTGACGTACTTATTGTCTATTTTCATGTTTCAGGTTTTTGAAAGAGGAGCCTGAAAGGCTTGAAAGTGCTTTACGAAGGTGCAAAAAACTCACTGGGACCCTTGTTACGCTCAAACGGTAAAGTGTAGTTCTTGATGTACTTAACGCATAATTATCATGTTTTCCGACAAACATTTTCTCGGATTTTTTACTTTTACACTAGGTATGGGTATTGAGAATGTGCAAGAAGTGGTAAAATTATGCTGTATAGAGAACAGGGCTTCTAACGAAGTTCATTTTTCTAGTTGTACCGAGCGTTTTGTATAGTCGGGAGGCTCTGCCCATTGGTCCTGGGAAGATCCAGCCAACTCTTTAAAAAAACGCCCTACAAGTTGATGGGGGAATATTGTGTCAGGTCGGATACCCCTAAATTAAATGAACGATAGAAATACGTGGTAGTGTATGAGCTTAGGTAGTTGTCGACTTTGTATATTCCATACAAGGATGTACTCTGTGGATTCGACTTGGATGGCAGTTTAGAAGACACAAAGAGCACTGTTAGTAGCCAAAGTAGAGGCCTTTTTTGGGATTTGAATTGCTATGGAACCATGAACTTATAGCACTTCGGCGATAGGTGATAGATATAGTCACTAGGTCAGATAGTTAGAATGAGCTGGTTAGCAACATCATAGAGTAGTCAGAACTCAGCACCTTTGCCTATGGAGTTTACCTTCCTTCTTATGGGCAATTATGGCTAATTCATTTTATTTGTTAAATTGAAAGATTTCAGTGAGAGGTCTCCAAAAAGGTGCTCTATCTGGGGTATCCGATGATTGGAAGGGAGCGAAAACGAGTGCCGTTAAATCTATACAGATGATGTCACGCGTGATATTCTCACTCGTTTTACAGCCAACCTAATGAAAATTTTGAGCTGAAAATTATAACTCCAAGGTTTTCAAGGGAGCTGAATCCGAATTTGAAGTCGAAATTGCAAAATACGACACACCAGAATTCCCCATTCTTCCATGGAGTTGGCCCAGACCTATCTGAGGCACACTGGGCAAAAAATACCGAGTTAAACGTGCTAAGTAGACAACTTCGTCCTCAGAAAAATCATGAGGCACCCTAATCTGGTCCTCGGTAACGTGGTAACGTGTTATCACGGATCTCCGGTTGAAAATGTGAAGAAAAGAAGGAGTTGACGTAAAATTGAGATGAAATGTAAAAAACAACAACAACGTCATTTGGTCACTTGGTTATATTATTTGACGTCTGTTTACAATTGTGAGTTTTTAGTTACAAAAATACCGAAGAAGAGCCAAAGACAAAAACATGTTGACGAAATTGTGACGAAAACGATAGTTAATCTCACCAACTCCGAATTTACTGACAAGGAGGAGGAAATCTGGGAGGAAAGTCTCCAAGGTCTTGAAGTTGTTTTGATGTCCAAGTACGGTGTTGATTTCAAACCAGGGGGGGGGGGGGGGGGGGGGGGGGGGTAACTTTGGGGTTATCACAACTGTTGAAAACTACTGTTGGCAGAACGACGGCAGAAAACGGCAGAACGACTGTTGTAACAAGAGTTGTGAGGAACTACTGGTACTCGATAACTAAGCTGGTACTCGATAGTTTGATTGGAAACGATGTATCGATTGTAAATGTCAAGGAGAAAGGAAGAAAACATGATAATTAATGGTTCAAATCACTAAAAATTACCACAAATTGATGTTTCACGCTAATAACTCAATACAAACGCTCAAATTATTGATCACGATAACTCAAGATAACTTGATTCAGTCACCTAACCTCACAGCAGCGACAGCTTTTGTCGATGTTGCTTTGTTACGGAACACCTTGCTGGCGTTTATCGTTTTGGTTGTTACCAACAGTTGTTTGACTTACAGAACTTCTTGTTTCTTGTACTAAACTGTTGCTAGTTAGTCGGATGAACTACAGAAAGCCTTGGAGACACTTTCAACCTGTTGTTCACATATTTTTTGCAGTAACAAGTGGAAAAAAAATTCCAGTATGGAGGGTTCATTTCCACTTTGGAATACGCACTGAACATGTTAGAAAAAAAATTCAAATTCGTTTCAACTAGAAACTCATTTGTATACCACCATTTTGAATCTTTGCCAGAAAACTGATAACACAGATAACATAGTTGCTGTCGACGTTTACCACACCTCAGACTCAGTTAACTTAACGCAGTTGATAACGCACTTTGATAACATCTTTGAGACCAATTTTTTCCATGTTCAACCAGTTTAACTCATTTAACTCGTTAACACATCGACAATGGCCCCGACCGTAAATACCCCTTATATGTCAAACCTGTACATTTTCTGTCAGGTTATGTGTACTACCTGTGCCTACACTATCTACTATGTCTTCTTAACTACCCCAGCTTAGCATCAGTTCAGGAGCAGAGATCATTTCCACTTTGGAATACGCACTGAACATGTTAAAAAAAACATCAAATTCGTTTCAACTAGAAACTCATTTGTATACCACCATTTTGAATCTTTGCCAGAAAACTGATAACACAGATAACATAGTTGCTGTCGACGTTTACCACACCTCAGGCTCAATTAACTTAACACAGTTGATAACGCACTTTGATAACATCTTTGTGACCAATTTTTTCCACATTTAACCAGTTTAACTCATTTAACTCGTTAACACATCGACAACGAGTAAATACCCCTTATATGTCAAACCTGTACATTGTCTGTCAGGTTATGTGTACTACCTGTGCCTACACTATCTACTATGTCTTCTTATCTACCCCAGCTTAGCATCAGTTCAGGAGCAGAGACTTCCGGACGCCCGCCTCTCCCCGCCCCCCGATGAAACTCCTCCAGTGACCCCGACCTCAGGAAAGGTAATCATTTCACCCCACCAACCTTCCCTACACCATCTTTTTCATTCATATCTATGCCTTATCAATGTCAATCTGTTATACTCATATTATTATTGTCGTGTGGGTCTTATTATGTCTTCTCTTGGTACATAAAAAATCCACTTTATGGACAACTTTCAATATTAAAAAAATCGAAAATTCCAAATCTCACAAAATTAAATTACTTTATTCTTCGAATTTGTACATTTTTATTGATGCGGGTGAACGCGAATTTTGAGTGATAGAAAAAAAAATTCGACAAAATTCCTCTGAAAATGACTTGTCAATATTATTAGAACAATATATAAAATTGACCTACTTATCTATCTCTAATATTGCACTCATTGAAATTGTCACGATTCACTTGTACTTTCTAATTAATCATGTTTTTAATTTGTTTAAATTTTTCATCTTAACTTCAAACTCACTGATTTGTTCATTTACGCAGATTTTAGGGTTGAGTTTTCTACGAATTTGAAATGAAACCTTGTTTAGGGCTTTGATTGAACAAAAACTTATGAAGTCAAGATGATCAATTCCATTTCACCGATTTGTGTCGTTTCGAGCTAAATCATACCAGATGCAAAGCATATTTTGTCAAGTTTTAAGGACCTAGTCACTTAGGCCGTAGTTGATATTATGATTTGATTCTTAGGTTTATCACTGAGAGTGTTGACTAGATAGTGATGATTTCGAAAAAGGTTGTTTTATCTTGTAGATGATTGACTCACAGACGCCGTTTTTGTTTTTTAAATGGTTTTTTATTTTGGTGAAGTTTCTGCCTTCACTGTGAGGCCCTAATCATACCTTATAATGAGTGATTGATGGGTTTTTATTGAATTTGATCAAGTAGAAAAACTCACTTCCACAAGGACAATAAAAAAAATTAAAAAATTTGTAACCCTTCACTAGGCGAAAACCCACCAAAATAAAAAACCATTGAAAAAACAAAAGCGGCGTCTGTGACTCAATTGTTTACAAGATATAAGAACCTCCTATAATCCTACAAAAGCGCCAGGAGATCAACCATCAAAATAATTTCTAAATATTTTTAAATTATGCATTTGAAAAATATCATAATATTTAATTAAATCTCACCCATGCTACACAGAGTGTCCTGTTTTTACGATGTACAAAAGGCCTACAAATTTTGCCTTCGAATTCATAAGTTATTTCTTGAAAATACTCGAAAATGAGGGTTGGGGTCGAGGGCTACTCACGTTTCAAAAATTGCGAACATATCCCCTCTTTGGGAAGGTAAATGCACCTTTTCTTGGGAGTTTTTTTTACCTCGCATCGTTTCAGAGCCCTATTTCCTAGTGACTATTCCTTCTCTTAAAATTCTGATTAATTTAAGGGCGCAAAGGGGGGAAATTTAGAATCCAAATTAGGTACTCAAGTATTTCACTTTGTACTCGTATCATGATCATGTTCCTTTCGATGGTTTATTTCTGACCGAAATTTGTTTTAATTATAAAACTATCATCACTAATCAATGTTAACAACTTGTGCCGTCAAATTTTCCCTTGTAATACGTTCAAAGTTCACATTCACCCTCCAATCTAAACAAATTGCATCTAGTATGATTTTGCTCAAAACTGACCAGGAAATTTTTCTTCAAGTAGATTTTAAGATTTCCATTACTTATTATTTCATTTTCTCTTTAGTGATAATTTCTTCCATTTTCTCCTTTTTCGACATTTATCCGCAAATATCCCCCCACCTCTTTACGTTCCTTAAATTGGTTATTAATTTTTAAAATTCACGAATTTGAATTTTTTTCATCAGTAATTTATTTAAATTTTTTTTCTCCCATTTTCCGGATATTTATCAAATTTAAATGAAAACGTTTTTTCTTTTCACCCGGTTTGTAGATGTTGGAATTGATTTGATGATTTTGTTGGTTTCTCCCAATGTCTTCCAATGTGACCCACCGTTTTTTCATTTCTGTTATCTCGATACCCATGCTGATAGATTTATCAGTTGTCTTTTATTTTCCGTTCCAATCATTTCATTATTATTTAAAGTATCAGTGGTCATTTTTATTACCTATATTTATTTTGTCTCCCTAATTTTTGAATTGAAGTGATTCTAGTTCAAAATTCAATTTCGATCGGTCCATTCATTTGTCGAGTGTGTGTGCCAATTCATATTTTATTATTTTCAAACTCATGTTTACTTGTGAGCGACTTTGTGTGCGTGTTTTCATTTATATAATTCTCAAATTTATGGGTTAATCGACGAAAGGTGCGCAATCCTCGTTGAAAGAAAAGCTCCTCATCAACCTCTTGCCCCACATTATCAAAAAATCTCATATTTTCAAGGGTTTGAGTAAATAACGACAGAAATCTCCACAATACATTGGTTAATTGGTTTCATACCTGCTTAGAGTCTTGTTAAATCGAAATTTTCTATCAAAAAATCTTCAATCAAGGTTGCAGCGAAACTTCTCCCAATTAATTTCCTACATATTTTTTTAAAAATTATACAGAAAATCGTGTTTTTCTTTGATAAAAACTGCGCCAATTATGACACCTTTCATCGAAAACGCCTTGTAAAGTTAATCGACTAACGCCTTTACAGTTAAAATGAATTCTTTTCTTCATCTTCTCTTCATTTTCTAATGTTTGTGGTTGCTCCCCCTCCGTTTTTCGAAAATTTCTCACTCATCTCCCTTATGTTTTACTCTTACCAAGTACCCACCTCATTCTGAAACCCCGAATTTTTTTGTTGGCATTTTTTGGATAGCATCAACTGAATTAGAAATCTCGTTTTCCTAGCTCCAATTTAATGAAATTACATCAAACTTTCGTCCCAAGACTAATACAAAAAAAATTTATTACTCTTCAAACTTTTCTTTCTTTTGCGTCATTTTTTATTTTTTTTTAAACGATCAAATTACGTTTTCTATCCCTCAGTTTGGATGGCGGTGGAGTTCTCACTTCAGGGACGCTGTCAACTCTCACGAGTAAAATATTCTAAAGCAACTCTTATTTTTATTTCCAAGCAGTTTTTTTCTCGAATTTCTACGTTCGACGAATTTTGTTTCCTTTTGTTCGATGAGAGAAATCGTCATTTTTCTTTCTAGTTCTTTCGTTTCCTTTTTTTCGTTTTTGGTTTGCGTGTTGTCATTTCGGTTTTTTATTGTTGGGGCTGTCGGTTTTTGGCGTGGGCGCCGTTTGGTTGAGGTTTTTGCTGAAGGGACAATGGCAGCTTTTTGCTGAAGGAATTTGATGGAAGAGAATTGCTAAGATTTAGTTGTGCTGAGACGCAATTCCGTGATTAGGGTACCTGCAACTGTTGGTTTATGTTTTCGTTACTTTGGAGGCCATAGAAGAGCAGTACTGAAGAAGAGCGCTGTTAACAGCTCAGAAAATTGATTTGAAATGAGGTTGTAGGTTCGAAGTCTCCTCAAAGTTCACAGATTGCTTCAAAGTTCACTGTATTTAGCTCATTGTTCACCCCTAAGACCTGAGTATATATTGAATCCTATTACAGATGATTTATTATTCTGATACCTAGCTGGGGTCCAACTTAGTTTTCTCTATGGAGACATTGTTGATTCTAGTCTTTTTGAATCATCAAAATTGTCTTATAATGATCACGTAATTGAATTCCTCAAAGTATTCTCCCAAGAAAGGACAAACCTACGTCCATTGATGGGTATTGCTCCATTATATAATTGCCCAGAACTTGAGATTGGCTGAATGATCCGGTCGTTTCTTCGCTGTGCCAAATAATGTTCATTCAAATTTTCTTTACGTCTTCTCTGAAATGCAGAATCTATTGCCATGGGATCGATACATCGATGATCCTCTGAACGATACGTCGATGATCGCCTGATGGTATTCTGTACTTTATTCTCCATCTTGAAAAATCAATTGTTCTACGGAATCCATGTTTTTTTCCTTTCAAATCTTCGAGGAAGTTGAATTCGTTCTACGGATTGTAATCCATACTAATCAAAATATGAAAGATGATCCAATCTTCGTGTATAGATGATCTTCTATCTTCTACTTTTTACCAATGCCCCGATTTAAGTTCAAGGACAACTTGTCCCTTCAGTATAACCTCAAAAATCAAAATGTCGGCTCTAACCTCAAACCTGCTTCCTCGATCTTCATTTCTCTTCCTTTTTTTTAGCTGTTTTTGTTAAATTTTTGCCTCGATGGACTTGGATAGCATAATCGTGCATATTTCCAAATTTCGTTGTTGACTCAAGCATTAACTGCTCGCATTTAAATGTATTTTTTTAACGAATCCGTACTGTCTTATTTTTTATTCGTTTATGGAACTTCGGTTTCACCTGTTCATATTTCATTTCTATCAAAGTTTCGTTCTTCATTGAAAATATCACTTTTGTTTTTCGCTTATTCGCATCACTTTAGAGGTCTATTGAACTCAATTTTAATTTTATCATTTACCTGGTCTTCTTTTGGTGTCTTATTAAGTTACATTTCAATAATTGAATCAATTTTTAGAGCAGTTGGGATGCTTTTGGATACCGTTTATTTTATTTTTAATTGTTTCTCTTCGATTTTTTTTTTTAATTCTTCATTTATCCTTGCAGATTAGACTTGTCGTGTGTTCGATATTTTTTTAGTTCAGCACAATGAGAAATGGAGCAATTTTTTACGATTGAAACTTGCTAGAATCATTCATTTTTTGAAGCATTTTCCTGCTGCGTTTCCACGAATCCAAGTGACTACAATTCTTTTCTTTAGATTGTGTGCAAACTAAGCTGAAAGTTTTGATTGTAGTTGACTTTAGATTTTATCATAAATATGTATTATAATACTTCCTCATGTTACTTTATTTTTCCGAAGACGTTTTTTTTATACTTCGAACGAAAATAAGTGCACAGTTTTTACGTAGAGAATTTTCTATGGGCCGAATCCGTAGACCAATATGGGCTGTTCTAAGCTTTCCGACTGCTCTTGATCAATTTTATTATTTTTTCGTCACTTCAATAACGTTTATTTCGTTTTATTATTTTATTTTCATCGTTCTGCCGACTTATTTTTCCAATGGTTTCAAATCTCCGGCGTAACTGTGCTAGATAAATGATCTTTTCTAAAAATAAAATGATTCATTGTAACTTTGCTAATTAATTGAATACTTATGGTGGCTTAAATTGGATGTCAAAGTTTGTCTTCGAAGTTGGTAAAATATCCATCAATTCCCCAAGATAACAAACAAATCGTAATTTATGCTGTTTTGGAGCTATCTTGCCTTTTTATCTTGTTGGAAAAGTGGAGTGTTGCATCGAACGAGACCATTTGAAAGGTGATAAATACTGGATTTACTTATTCCACCAAACTTTGAAAATGAGTTGAACATTATTTGTATGTTTGAATATTTACCCAACATTATGTGAAGAGCCATTGGCCTCGTACGGCGCAGAATTTAGTTTCTTATAACATCAAATCAAGTAGTTTTCAAAATGAATTCAATTCAGCATTATTTGTTGCCAAAGAAAGCAAAACCAGTCGAAATAGATTTTCATCTTTAAAATAACCATAAGGACTGTTTAGGGACTCTTACGGTACGTTGTGTACGATACTGTACCTATCAACCAATCTACCCTGTATTGACTTCCAAATTGGCGCCACTCTGACAAAATGTTGAAAGTGTTACGATCAAATAAGTTCAACTACCCTTAATGAAACGTGATTTGCCATATTGGGAAGATAAGCTGGTATTTTTCAACTTATCAGTGTTCCATGGGATCGTCAATTCAACTGTTCATGCAGAAAACTTTGATATTTGCACTTTTGATCCAAAGAATTTCTTCTCTCGATTTTCTTATCACGTTTTCTTTCTCGATATTATTTTTGTTTGTCTTAGTTTCTTTTTTACGGCTGCTCCTATAAAATAAACAACGATGTAAATACCCCCCATTTTCATTTAATTAATTTAACAATTTCTGTTCTATTTTCTCGTTTTGCTTCGAGGTTATTAATTTGATTTTGAATCGGGCGAAAACTTTTGTGATTTTTTTTTGTTACCTTGGATTTGCGGTAGGTCATAGGTTATTTTTGGAAATGATCCCTTTTTTGGTGTTATGCTCTACCTTATCCGTCCTTGTCCACCACTCTCGTAATTTAATTGAATCAATAATATTCTAATGGATTTAAAAATTGATGTGTACGAATTTCCGTTATTTCTACCGATACAAAATCTAAATGAAGCTTTTTTGATCTCAGAATGTGTATGCCAAAAATAGTTTCATGACGATTATCAATATTTCTAACTAAAATATAACTTTCCTTAAAAAAAACTAATGATCCATTGACATTTTTTCTTAATTTAAAAATTTCAATTAATAGGTACATGAAAATTGAAAGTGATAACATGTTAGAATCGTCGTTATGGTGAACCTCTGATATCACTTCCCCCACCTCTTCCTTCTGTCTAGAGCATTCAGCTTTCTAGCGCTTGATTGTCAGACTTGTGTATGTGTTTACCCTTCATAGGATAGTTTTTTTCACTGGTTTTCCATTGAAACACTGAATTTTACTTAGTAAGGAATCCCTTCTTGACTCTAAAATATATTCCGCGAATTAGGGGCTCAAATTCATCTGATGATTTTTCTGATCGGTAGTGTTAATTTGGGCTATCGAGGCCAAAAGTAACGATTAAGAAGTGGATATCGATTTGAGAGTATCGTTTATTATAACGGGTGAAAGGGAATTGAATATTGGCTGAGAGAAGTGAAAGGTGTCACGGCCAAGAATTCCATTCATTTTACTAACTAAACACTCATAATCATATGCCTCCCCGTACTGGAAGAAACAAAATCGAAATCACACAAATTAGTGATGTAGAAAATTAATATTGGATTAAATGATTAATTGCAATCAGCTGTTGCATTCTACCAAACATAAACATAAAGAAAAATTAGCGAAGGATGTTTTTTGAATGCACGAGTTGTTTTAGTTTTTTATGAATCTTTGAGAGCTCTCAAGAAAAGCCAAATTATATCCTCTCCTTCATGGCATATATCTTGAAATTAGATCTCTTATACCAAAAACCTTATACGAGAAAACTCGTGAAAGATATTTTATAATAAAAAGGAAAATGGTATTAAAAATAAACCAGATTTCAGGGCCAGATTTCAAGGGTTAATGGTTCCTTAACCCTTGAAATCTGGCCTCCTTTCACTTCAACAAAAAGAAATCGGAGTTAATGAAAGAACGTTTTCTATTTCCACGAAAATAGTGTGTTATAAAGTTAAATCGATTTCGACGGTTAGGCCATCATCAGTAACAAACAAGAACTGAAGATACATCAGAAAGAGCATAGCTTATATAGTCACCGGAGAAAGGGAGCTTTAATCCCATTGGTCGAGAAAAGTGAAGGGGCTGAAAGGAATGGAACCCAATCACGTGCAAGCCAAGTGAAAGGGTTGGAAGGGAACTTGAATCCTATTGGCTGAGAGAAGTGAAAGGGGGCCGGGAGGAATAACCAATGCCACTCGAGGGCTGACATAGGGAAAGGGGGAAAACACCAAGCTATTGCAGGAATAAACCTCACTATTGTTTGAGCCCCCTTTCACTATGTCTGCCCTTGATTGGCGTTGGTTATTCCTCCCAGCCCCCTTTCACTTCTCTCAGCCATCAGAGTTTAAGTTCCCTTCCAACCCTTTCGCATTGCTTGCACGTGATTGGGTATTCCTCTCAGCCCCTTCACTTTTCTCGACCAATGGGATTAAAGCTCCCTTTCTCCTATGACTAATTCAAACAGTTCTTGTTTGTTACTGATGATGGCCTAACCGTCGAAATCGATTTATCTTCGTGACTCATTATTTTCGTGGAAATAGACAACGCTGTTTCACTAACTCCGGTTTCTTTTTATTGAAATGGGTTTTTGTAACTTCGTCGCGAGTGACTTAACTAGTCTCCTTTCACGTCTCTTTCCCAATAGCATTCAAGTCAATTTCACCTTTATTCTCAGCTTAATTATTCATTTGGCGCCGTACGTTTAGTTATTGTTGGTTCTTCAGTATTGTGCTATCTTCATTTCACACACATAGTTCTCCTAAAGTTGTAAGAAAATGACTTTTAAATTCAACTATTGTTCTATTTGAAATTCTATAGTGTTCGTCCTCCGTATCTGAACTAAGCAAGATCAATCCGACCAAACGAAATAATAAATAAAAAACAAAAATACCCCTTCAATCAATGGAAAATACAGTGCGACCTTTTATCGTTAGATGTCTCAAGTCTCTGTTGTCTAGAGAAAAATTTAGATGGTGGAAATGAGTGAAAACCCCCCAAATCGGAGGGTTTTTTTGCTCTGCGAATTTTTGTTTTTGTTTCGCCAGCCCCCACAAACCGCCAAAATTTTAGACAAAGGATCGTACCCCGTTTTATGAATGTTCCTCGTCCATAGAGAATGCATCTTCTAGTGTTTTTGTCCACAAAACCAGGTCAAAATCACCACATGTATTTGAATTTGCGTTTCCTTTATTTTCGATCAGGAATTTTTCAATTGTTTTATTTCACATATTTATTTGTTTATGTATATTTATTGCTATATGGATTTCCACCAAGATTCACCGGGTACTTAATCTGCCCCTTTTCCCTACACATTTAAGAATAAATTTTTCAGCAATGCTTTTCAGCTTGCTGTTTTCTTGGGAATGAATCGATCTTGACAAATTTGTCCTCACTAAATAATATATTGGCCAGTGCGCGATTTTCAATGTATGAATCCTAATGGATTGACTTCATTCATATCGGTAGCATATTAGGAATTCAACACTAATTTTTTTTTCATTTGTCAATTTTGTGTTTTGAATATTTCCAAAAACTCGTTTGCATGTTTCCGATGGAAGAATTAAGCTGATACATATCAATTTACTGATTCGGTTTTATATTTCAGTGATAAATCTGATTACCTAGTAGGTAATTTTTCTGAAATGTGGTTTCAAAGTTTGGTCAAAAATTGTGAAATCAAATTCGACATTTTCAAACAAATTAGGTTTAACCAATTAAAAATAAGTTTGTTGATTATACAAGATAGAGTGGATAGTTCTTAATTAGATACTCCATCATTTTTGCAACCGCAGTGTTGCTTTTTGGAATGGTTGATGACTGAACCTCCCAAACGGCGTAATAAGCCCCCCCCCCCCCTCCCCAAAAAAAATCGATTCTAAGGAAAATTTGAACTCTTTATGTCACCATTATTTTTGATCTAAGCCCTGCCCATGAGCTAAAATCGAATAGTGTTCAAGGGCATCCAAGCTTCCAGAGGCCAGTACTAACTATATCTCACAGATTGTGGACTAAAGCTCTAGATATTCTAAAAACGTTTAGTGTTGTATGATCAAACTATTATGAAATTAGGCGATATTTCTGCCCTTTGAGGGCCAAAATATGAACTACGATGTGGGTTAATGGTTCCTAGGGACTGCAAGGTAGGTTTCACTGCCGTTGCAAATAATAAGTATGGCCTCCTTGCATAAAACTTTTGATAACCCAAGTTGAACTCTATATAGGTACATAGTTGCCAAAATGTGTTCTTGATTACGAAGGCAGGTGCTAAGTTCCTATTTTGGAGTTTCCTCCTACATGAATAGAAGAAAGGAAATAAACTGTGTAAAAATCAGCTACCATCCAGCAAGAATTCCCTTGATAAAAAATAATGAAGGGTGAAATGTTGGGAATGAAGGCAGTTCACAATCTGGACACTGAAGACTTTTTCATTCACACACTTTTTCTTTGTATTAACAGCGTTATTTTATTCCAAATAACAATACAAAAGCAGAAAAAAATTGACTTTATCATTCACGATAATTCCCCATTGACGTTTTAGAATCTAAATTTCAGACCCAAATCATCCAAAACAATCTTTTTTAATGACACCGAAGTGTTAACAAAATTTGACCAAATTCTGAAACCCAATCAAAAACATTCCCCAATATCCTCCCCCACCTCTCTTTTTTCCGACTTGGCATTGTTCTCTCTATTCCACCACCCACAGTTTTTTTCATTTGTTCACGAACTGTTCTTAATTTCAAATCTCACTTCACTCGCCTCTTCATTTTTGTTTTAAATTGAAAGTGTCGTTAACTCTTGTTTTTCTCACAAGCGAATCTCACACACGCTTTATCACTGTTTCTTTGATTCCTTCCAAAAATCCACGTTTGTTTCATTTTCAATATAATTTATTTATTATTATTTATTCTGATTTTCAACTATTTCCGTTTTGTCTTGGCCTCCTTATCTTGTGTTGTCGAAAAACCTGGCTTTTCTAGTTTCTAGATACGTTTTTTCGTTGATTTGATTCATCTCCGTTGTACCTAATTGGTAAAATTCTTTTCTTTGATTTCGAATGATAATTTACTGAAAACGGGTGGATTTGTGTTTTACTACAAATTTAGTGGCTGACTTTGATTAAAATCACCATTTCTTACCACACTTGACTGCCTAAACGACTTTTTAAATTGTTTTTGTTAATGAAAATCAATTGTTAGTGAGATTACTCCAAATGTTCTCCAAACTCAATTCTTATTGCAACTTCGAGGGCCTCCTTTGTATTATTTTATTTTTTTCAAGCACCTACTTACGATTTTTGGAGATACTCAATTTATGTTTTTATTAAAAATTTTAAAAAGTTATGATTTTAAATATCAAATCCACTCACTTTTATTTTGGAGTATATAAAATTCAAGACCTATAGTATCAGCACCCTACAATAAATTATTCAATATCCATCCTATTTTCCTCGAGTTTTATTGAAAAATCTTGATGATCGTTGGGTAATGTTCATGAATAATGGAAAAAAACAGCAGTAGTTAGTGTGTGTTGATTGAAAAATAGTTCTTAGCATGTGGTGTTAACTGTAGGGCCTTATTTGGCAAACATTATTTACATAATTGGCCAAATTCTGAGGGTAGTTGGGGACTGGCTCAATGATGGTCCAGCTGCCCTTGCTGGTTTCAAGGGTATCGAAGTGCACTTTTCCCCCCTCTCCTGTAGCCCCATATTGTTGAGGCTGTGGGGAACCTCAGACAGGAGTAGAGGGGTTAGGGAACAGGTACAAATTCTCCATTTCCGGGTCTGTTACCTGGTCAGGCATCTGGAGAAAAAAGAAACACCAGTCAAGTGGCTATTTCTCATTTCAACCACCAGTACCATGGGCGGGGGGAGCCTCAGGCTACCAGCACACTGACTTCTGTCACAGTGCCACATGCCTGACCCCCATTCGAGTTAGGAGTCGTGGTGGCCGTAGGTTGAGCATACCTCAGCTCTAGGAGAAAGTAGAAAAGCCAGTCAACAGGCAATTCTCATTTCAACCACCAGTACCACGGGTGGGGGGAGCCCCAGGCTACCGGCACACTGACTTCTGTCACAGTGCCACATGCCTATCCCCAGTTGAGGTAGGATTCGTGGTGGCCGTAGGTTGAGCGTACATCAGCTCTAGGAAAGTGGAAACGCCAGTCAACAGGCAATTTCTCATCTCAACCACCAGTACCACGGGTGGGGGGAGCCTCAGACTACCAGCACACCGACCTTAGTCACAGTGCCACATGCCTGTCCCCCATTTGAGGTAGGATTCGTGGTGGCCGTAGGTTGAGTGTACCTCAGCTCTAGGAAAGTGGAAACGCCAGTCAACAGGCAATTCTCATCTCAACCACCAGTACCACTGGGAGCCTCAGGCTACCAGCACACCGACCTTAGTCACAGTGCCACATGCCTGCCCACCATTTGAGGTAGGATTTGTGGTGGCCGTAGGTTGAGCGTACCTCAGCTCTAGGAAAGTGGAAACGCCAGTCAACAGGCAATTCTCATCTCAACCACCAGTACCACTGGGAGCCTCAGGCTACCAGCACACCGACTTCTGTCACAGTGCCACATGCCTGCCCCCATTATAGATAGGATTCGTGGTGGCCGTTGGTTGAGCATACCTCAGCTCTAGGACGTGGTCCAAGGGTGCTACAGGGGGAGGAGATGCTTCCACTAGGGACACGTCCCCAGTGAACGTTCTTTGGCATGTGGGTTTTGCTATAAACTTGGGTGCCAACCTGTCTTGTTGGTAGAACCAATGCTAGATGGTTCGGCCTGCCGTGTGGTGTGAAAACAAACAGGCACTCAGTGCGGGGTGATGGCTGTGACCTCTCTCCTAGGGCTCCCGAGTGGTGAGTACCTTCCACTCCTTCCCATTCCCTTGTGGAGAGGAGGCTGTCCCGGTGTGCTTGTCGGCGGGGGGGAGGGGGTGCCATGAAGGACTGGCTCTCCCTTATCCAGTTTGCCAAACTATTGAATAGATGCCCTTGCTGGTTGGCCTCGCAGTGAAGAGGACATAATAGTGTTAGTGGCAGCTTCATTGTTCACTCTGTGAGGAGTGTGAGGCGTGGATTTCCTAGAGCTAGTGTTGTCTCTGGCTTTGTCCTGCTTTTCTTACAAGTCAAGATGTGGGACGGGAAAGGAGTTTTACCGTGTCATTTCGACTGGTACGCTTGCTGATCAGGATGATCAGGTCTGAAACAACAGTCATCCCTCTCCTCCGAGCTAAGCTGATTAATCAATAATTTGTTCCAAAGAGGTTCAAACCGTCACATTTGCCTTACCTTTCTTGAAGTTTGGTGAAAAGGGAAACTATGCTGTATGGGCAGCTGGTTTACCCCCTTCATCATGTCAGGTGGCTGAGGTCGATAACACTTCAGGCCTTGGTTGGGAGTATTGGTTTCTAGGCACCCTCCATACGGTTTGAAAAGTGCCATAAACGTGTAGTTTCACATTCTGCCACCCATTGCAGTGAAGAGGTCTCATGAACCACTCCTCTTAGAAATCCAGCGTATTTTCAAAAGAAACTGACTCCAAAGATCTTAGTGCCCTCGGTTTGCTGTTGAAAAGGGGGCCTCATTAAACCGCCAGTCGTTGTCTTGGTATTTTAGTACCACCTAATTCTATCATAGTACTCATTCCGTGCTAATAAAGTTACATTTTTAGAGTAGTTAAGCACGAACTGAATATGCCATATGCCTACCTACTCTAAAATTGACTTATAAGGCACTGAACCATCAATGGCTAGGCAGTTTAACCTGGATTGAATAAAATTGGAGTTGGAATGAGGGTTTCCGATAACTTTTCTCTCAGATGCCATTTGAATAATTTACAGTTTGAGAGAACAGTGTGACAACTCATGGTGCTTTTAGGCTGTCTTTGTCCTGTAAGCACTCACCTTTGTTGTGAAATGGAGTCATAACGTTGGCCAATAATGCTATTTCTTGAACAACGGAACTTCTCCAAAACAGAAAAACATACTCAATCTCTGTTCTCTCTTCTTCTCTGTTCTCTTTCATCTGCTTTGATCAGATAGTGGTTTAATTTTGCCTTGAGGTATAGAAATTATTAACACCACTGCCTGACTAAATAAATAATATTCAGAACCTGCTGATTATAATATACCACAAAACTGTTCCATTACTATTGAACATTACGTAATAAGATAATAGTAATCCGTTGAAACTATACGAAACACGAATCCTCCCTTTGATTTTTAACTAAAATTTTTTCGCGTTTGAATGTACCCTCAAACACCCTCGAACGAGACTACTATGCTGGTTTTTGAAGTTCCCCTTCCCAAACTACCCTTGGTCATTTTACCATATTCTTTAAGTAAGTACGCATGTGTGCGAGGAAAGAGAAAAAGACGATGATGATACACCAAGAAGGACAAATGAGCTTTGACGCGTAGATTTTTTGCGTCCTACACGAGCAGAAAAGCGTTCATGCCGTGTGAATGCTGCTCTCTCTTTGGACTGTCTTGGCTTATCATCGCCTTCTCTTTCCTCATGTGATTCGTTAAAAATGACGCAAAGGATAAGAATAGCCCCTTTGGTGAACTGCCCCAGACCAACTACTCTCAAACTATCCACCCCATTCTGAACATAGAAATATCGAAGTCCAGCATAAAATCATGTACACTCATCTCTGCTCAAAAGGTTTCTCAATAAGGTTAAGGGGGGAGAATGTTGTTCAAACGTCAGAAAATTCCATTCATCATAGAGTAGAGATATGCCAATACAACTCACAGTTTCAATTGGTTTTCAAACGGTAGCTCGTTCGAGGGTTTTTTGACCAAGGTCACTCACTCTA
Organism: Lygus lineolaris; assembly: GCA_030264115.1. Taxonomy (NCBI): domain Eukaryota; kingdom Metazoa; phylum Arthropoda; class Insecta; order Hemiptera; family Miridae; genus Lygus; species Lygus lineolaris. The sequence goes on along the minus strand of JAEMON010000014.1, from coordinate 9,589,652 downwards.
ACATCACCCCATTTTCTCCAGTATTCCAGTTAAAATTAGAATTGATTTTTTTCTACATTTAAAAATAAATATTACTACTTCATTTTTGATTTCCACCGATCATTCACTACCACCTTTTCGTTCCAAGTTTATGCTGCTACATGTCTGTTTTTGTGTTGGTTCCTGTTATTTGTTCAGATATTCGATGTTCAGCATCTTTAGCTCTGGGAAGAGTGTGAGTGTTTTAAACATTGTCTTTTTTGTAAAAAGAAAAGTCAAATTGAAAAGAAAAATTTGAAAACAAAATTTTTAAACGTTTAATATTACAATTTGGTATTATTTTTTCTGATTTGAACAGTTATTTTATGCAATAAAAAGAGACTACACGATTTGTGATACGTATTTGCAGTGCAGACCATTGATTTTTTAATTTTTAGTACTTTTTATTAGTTTTTGGATTTTTATTTCGTTTAATTACGAACCCTCTTTGATTATATTAATTTTGATTTGGTATTTAAATATTTTTAATTTGAGATAAAAGAAGCTGGTTTATCGTACAGCATGTAAATCATCGTTGGGCACATTGGAACTGACTACCCCCTCTCCCCCTCTGTCTCTCCTACCTATTAAATCATTATTGTTCAATGTACGTGTGCATGTCGCATGGGTTAATTTCATCACACCCCACGTTATTTTTGTGTTTCGTTTGTTTTTGAATTTTTTTGAGTGATTTTCAATGTGAACTGTACCTACCCTATGGTTACATTTCCCAATCCTTTCGTCGAATGACACCTACATAAATACTTGCAGAAACACCTGAACAACACTATACCTACCTACTCCATGGTTAGATTCTCCCATCCATTCGGTTTTGCAAACACCGTACCTACACTTACATATTGCAGAAACACCTTAACAATCTTCTTCTTACTTAATTCCAATATATACTACAGCTGGGTTCACATTAAGCCGCAACACCGTACTGAAGTAAACAAAACCGTAACGCCGTAAAACTGTAATTGAATCTGATTGGCCAATTGGATGTACTCCATCTTTACGGTCTAACGGCCGAACGAGTTTTGAACCAGACTACCCTCGATTCAAAAAATTTTGATATTTTGCGGCTTTACTGCCTTGCGGATCTGCGTATTGGGTTCTGCGCAGCAAAGCAGAGCCGGTCCTTATCTACTTCGTTATCTTGCTTCGGTTTGGCATTTCTAAAGCCATTGAGGTTTTACGGTTTCACGTCGTTGCGGTTTTGCGGGCGTGAGTACGGAGTTGTGCCTCAATGTGAACCCAGCTTTAGGTTGAGCATCGTTCAAAAAACCAACGATACTGAATTTCATTATTGAACATCAATGGTGAAAAATTTAGTAATAGTCACTGATTGCCACAGTATGCCTGTTTCCCAAGGATTTTACTGATTTTAGTACATACCTCAATTGTATGGATTATATATTTACCCCACTCAACTAAAGTGTGATTGAACAGAAGGAAACCCTTCTTCCATGGTTGCTACCGAAACGATTCATGCTTGAACTGGTCGACAACCATCGATTCTAACCATCGATGGAGACAACATCGAACAGTAAAGCAAACCATCGATGCTCAACAATAATATATAAACACTACTTTACTTTTGTACAATCGTAGGCCTGTTCCAACTACCGGCAGTTCAGGTTCAACTCGAATATTTGAGCTGCACAGCTAGAATATCTGATTTGAAACTGAACCGCCTCTATTTGGAACAAACCAAACAAATCGTCAATAACCGATAAATGATTCGTACAATAAGCTATTTTACTTTTTTATTTACCTATATGAGAACAAACAACTACGAACATCAATTTTGTCGTTAGTCGTATATGCTGGGACGTCCAATAACACCCAAACATCAATCATTTGTGGTGCCCGTTGAAATCCTGTTTCGATAAATTAAACCAGCTGGCATTTTTCAAGTTTTTTAAAAACATTTTTGTTGTGGTGGCACCTTGCAGTTTGACATTTCCTGGGAACAATAGAACACGCACCCCAAACACCCAAACACACCCTGAAGACGAATTATTTTCACAACTACGAAACCGAGAGAGAGATTCGAATTTTTTGCCTCATGGAGGAGCAACAGATCAAATTTCATCAAAATCACAAGAGCCGTTCTCGAGAGCCTGTTGGCAATTATATTATTGATGATGATAATCATTATTATTGAACTCTCTTCTTCGGGTTATAAAGTTTGGCAGTAGTTATATTGCACACCATCCTGCACTGCGTAGGTACCGATCCAGATGCCACCACCGTAATCTTCTCACTTTTCCTTTTCGGGCTACGCAACGCTCCTCGACTTTATAAAGTTTATTCTCGATCATTCTACGATATTATCTGGCGAAAATATAGTTTTTTATCTTCATTGAAGTCAGTTCTTTCAGCAAGAAGTATAGTGAGTCCAGTTTTTTGTTTTCCTTGTGATAAAACATTACGAGATGTTTAGGCGTCCTCCGCGTTGGTTCCCGTTTGGGATTTCCATCCCATTTATTTATTTATTGTCGACGTGAACCAGAATATACCTATGCGGGATTCGTGTTATTTGTGAACCTGTTCAGATCGACAAGGTTGCGATCGACGCAGATCTCGTTCCCTGATATGCTATCAATATCCCGCAAATGCGTCACTTTCCATGACTGATGTTGATCTTGAGTCAAAACGTTCGTGGGCTTGGACGCCGACGACGACTTCGCGTTGTCGCATGCGGTTGATGTGGAAGTGTCGCTTAATGGACGGATAACATTGATGGGGACCGAAAATCCCGGACTGGCTATCCACATACCGGGCTTGAAAGCGTCCCCATTTTGAATGCTTGCAAAGTCCTAGCATATGCACAGTTACAAGGAAGATAGTAAAGCAAGCCACTAACAGGGGTTGAGCCGTCCTCATGGATACTATAGTAGAGAGTTAGCAGCTACTGGGTGTCGTCAACTGAACAGTGCCCATGGCCTCCTACTAGAGTGTGCAAATTTGAGATGCTACCCGTTTTTTAAGTCGGGTCAAACCGGCCCGTTTTGGTTTAAGAGTCACATAAATCATCACTGAAGTGATGCTAGTGTATGGATGCCAGGTGGCAGTAGACGAAATCGTTCCTAACTTGCCAAGGTTATGCGTCTCCCTACGCCTGGCACCTTTCTAACGTTGCCCGCTGAATGTGCGACTTTGCCATCTCCTGTTTGATCAACCGGCACTATAGTATCCATGAGGACGACTCAATGGCACTCTCTAGTGTTGGGCCCTGTGGCTTTGATGTAACAGGTGACGGCAAAATTGCACATTCAGCAGGAAACGTTGGAAAGGTGCCAGGCCCTGGGAGTCACATAACCTTCGCCAGTTATAACCAATTTCATCCACCTTCACCCAGCAACCATAGCGTCAGTCCAACGATGATTTACGTGACTTTAAACTCGAACTGAAACAGGCTTGTTTGTCCCGACTTTAAAAAGGGTAGCGTCTCAAATTTGCCGCATTTGCTAGTAGGAGACCACAGGCACCATTCAGTTGATGGCAGCCGTTGGCTCCTACTGTATACCACGTTATGTACTACGACTGCCTCCAGGCCTCAGGTTAACCTTGAACAACACAATACCTCCAACTGGTGACCTCATTCCAAAACCCCCACACGTTTACTTTCCCTTTTGACTTCACCCAAAGTACCGACCCTTCCACCATTTTCCTTCGATTTTTTGAATTTGTTTTCGTAACTCTTTGTTTTTGTTTTTCTTTGCATGTTTGCCTGCGCTCTAGTTTGTGGTTGAAGTTGGAGTGAACGAAGCCTAAACCATTACACAAAATCACGCCTACTCACCTCCGAAAGAGTATACCCATATTGTACTGAAACAAAAAATCGATAAAAAAGAATACTAAACAAAAATCGTACTAAATCCGCACTCCTTAACATTGCATCACATAATTTAGTGAGTTCCTCCGTTATCTTTTTATTTATTTCGTCCTAATAATTTAATTCGATTTTGTTCCTTCTAATTTATGTTAATATTTCGTTTAGTAGCCGTAATGTTCCTTAGTTACCTTTTTATTATTTTAGCAGTTACTCGATATGATTCAATTTAGGGCATGGTCCTTCTTTTTTTTTAGTTTAAATTTTGAAATGAACAATTTGGTTTGTTCAAAGAATGCATGTTGAATCCGATTGGGAACGCTGTGTCCAAGTTTGTGACTGCTCACCTTTGAAAGACCGAATAAATCCGCACCACTCTGGCATGTTGGGCTGCTGTATGGGGAAAACATAATATTCCATACGATTGAAGTATTCAAGTTACATCATTGATCAAGTTTGGTGAGGTTTTTGTAGTTTGTAAAAACCATTCTCGTATCCAACTTCTCTCTAACTGGTCTTGTTTTTGAACAATTGCGGAAGAGAAACTGAACTTGCCCAAACCTGACTAAGTCTGGTTCTTGGTCCTGAACTTAGTCTGGTTCTTAGTCCGGAACTTAGTCCAGAACTTAGTTTAGTTCTGAGTCTGGTTCTTGGTCCTGAACTTAGTCCAGAACTTAGTTTAGTTCTGAGTCTGGTTCTTGGTCCTGAACTTAGTCTGGTTCTTAGTCTGGAACTTAGTCCAGAACTTAGTTTAGTTCTGAGTCTGGTTCTTAGTCCAGAACTTGGTCTGGAACTTAGTCTGGAACTTAGTCTGGTTCTTAGTCCGGTTCTTAGTCCAGAACTTAGTCCAGTTCTGAGTCTGAAACTTAGTCTGGTTCTGGAACTTAGTCCAGTTCTGAGTCCGGAACTTAGTCTGGTTCTTAGTCCGGAACTCAGTCCAGAACTTAGTCCAGTTCTGAGTCTGGAACTTAGTCTGGTTCTTAGTCCAGAACTTAGTCCAGAACTTAGTCCGGTTCTTAATCCGGAACTTAGTCCGGTTCTTAGTCCAGTTCTGAGTCTGGAACTTAGTCTGGTTCTTAGTCCGGAACTTAGTCCGGTTCTTTGTCTGGAACTTAGTCTGGTTCTTCACAATTATGGCAAAACCAGATCAGTTTTAAAATAGCTTCAATAAAGGTTCTTATTTCCTGACATGAAACTACCATTCAAGATAGGCAAAATTTAATACCTGGCTTCATTTCTAAGAAAGAAACATTTAAATAATAACCCATATGAATGAAATATTCGACCAGAAACGTGTTCAAAATCTGGGTTCAACCGATTGATTAGCCCTATTTAGTGATTTCCTAGCACCTTGCAGCTTTCTGGGAACATCTACTATTTAATTGGTTATTTATGTAGGTAATGAATCAACCTATTCCAGCAGCCCTTCATTCCTATTTGTATAAATATGGCAGAATTTAATTCATGGAACATTTAAACAATTCAGAAGAAATAGCTTGCTTTGCATCTTGCGTTAAAACTGTGGAAACCCCTACCCACGGGACTGTGGGACAGCCCTCATAAGAAAGTTGAGGGCTCCTAGTTGTTCATGATGATGACCGAGTTAGCTATATGAACTATGTTGTCCAAACTGATTGTTGTTTTTTAGAATTATGCAATGTTTGTTATGATGATAGTTTTTAGTGGGGTGAGGAGGAAACGAAATCGGCTCAATCACGAGTTCTGAATTGGTTCTGGTTTAATAATTTTTGGAAAATAAGGTTTGAAGGTCACTTGTCATTCTGAATCATGTTGATTACTAAAATCCCATTTTACTAGCTAAATGGTTCCAGTAACACGAGCTTCATACGTACCGCTCAAATCTTGGAAAAGTTTCTCTTCAATGATGGCTCCAAACAGCTTGTGTTTTGCCTTTTTCGTTTTGTCAAATCCCTCAAAAAATTGACTTTTGTTGGAACAGTTGGCCACGAATACATCCAGGTTTAGAACCTTAGGATGATTCTGCTCAACACGAGCTAACGTGAAATGAGCGTGGATGTGTCTTTTTAATGATTCTTTAGTCCAAGTAATACTTCAGAAGGACTGAAGAGTTTGAGACAGTACGTACGAGTACCTAATCAAATCGTCCGTAACATGTGTAATTTCGGTACAAGTTTGTATGGCTATAATTTCTGCACGTTTTTCATCTTGTCAACACGTCTAATATATTGCTTCTCACGAACCTTAGTGCTCACATTTCTATTTCTATGTTTTTTTTGATAATTATTGTTCCTTGCGTCACCAATAGGAAGGGAAGAAGAAGATGTCGAGACCAATGAGATTGAAGCATTCTCGTGTATACAGGAGCAAGCTAAATGCGGGTTTACACGCTACGATAAATCGTAACAATTTGGTGGCTCCAATAAATCGAAAGAGGCTGTTTACACACTACGATGAATCGTAACGATTTCTGGCAAACATCGTAGCGATAAGTGATAGCGACCGTTTACACGTTCTAACATGTCGCTGCAATTCGCAGAAATCGATGCTGGCCAGCATCAACCATCCAACCCAACTCCAATAAATCGCTACAATGTCCCATTTAGACGTGACGATAAATCGTGGTGTGTAAACCCGCCTTGATGGGAAGGGTGTCGCATTTACGATAGAGCCTGATCCACTTGGCTTAAACCTCTCACCGCGGCAGCATATTCATAGAATAACGCCTCCGACAGGATTTTTAATGACTTGAAATTAAAGATTAACATCCCTATAGTTTCTATCCCTTCGAAATTACTGACGGTAACGCCAAGCTTCCGGACACTACTGGACCCCTACGGGACCTGTATACCAAATTTCATTAATATTGGTGCATGGTAACTAAGCAAATGCCACGGACGGTCTACTGGGTACCGCGCACGGCACTTCCAATATTCGATATTTGGTTTCTACTTGGAATGATGGCCAAGCACCACTCATATAGGTACCACATTTTTCTACTACCTGCCTACTTAAGGAAAATATGAAGAACTAGCCGGTTACCCGTGCGTTCCACGGTCCCACACGTCGACCCACTCACTTCGCTCGCGGTTGGTTGTCCAGATCTCAAACGTTCGTTTCGCTCGCGTGATTGTTGACGCGCGTTCCTATAGGACTACAAAAACGTACATAAAAATTCCCCGTTCACCAAGTACGTACCTACCCACGTAAAAAAAAAGAAAAAAAATGGTGACAAATTTTGTCAACCCAGAATTTTTTTCGTTTTACTTGAAAATTTTACATTTTGAGGCTTGCATCGGAAAATCAACATCACGTTATTCAGCGTGAAAAAACCATATGCTTGCATACGAGTCTGCAACACATTGGGACATTTTATGTCAATATTAACAGTTTCCCATACAACCAAATTTGTTTGGATGCATTATTATTTCAATGAGCTCCATATTCGACTCAGCTGATCTGGGAGCTCAATTTTCGAATCAGCTGATCTAAGAGCTCCATTTTGACTCAGCTGATCTGGGAGCTCCATTTTCGACTCAGCTGATCTGAGAGCTCCATTTTCGACTCAGCTGATTTGGGAGCTCCATTATCGACTCAGCTGATCTAAGAGCTCCATTTTCGACTCAGCTGATCTGGGAGCTCCATTATCGACTCAGCTGATCTGAGAGCTCCATTTTCGACTCAGTTGTGTTCAGAAGTCCCTCAAGGGCCCACATACCAAATCTCAGAATCGTGGGATCATTAGGGTATCCCCGCGTAACGCTTCCCGCGTAACGATTTTTCATTTATGTGCCATAGTAAAGACATAAAATGTCAAAAACGCACTATCCGAAAATGGGGAGCTCACTTTGATTGGTCAGATCATACTGAAGCCATCAAACCCTAACAGAACCCTTCCATGGCTACCTGAAGATACCACCGTCGAAAAGAACTTGGAGGGAGTTTCCTTTCATCGTGTTTTCATACAGATACGCCCCTCAGAGGCAAGAGCTGAGCGCCATATGGCAACGTCCGCGCTGAAAGTGTTGAGAAAATGCAGCACTCTCATCGGTCTGTATTTCATGTGTCATTATCTTCTTCTTCTTGTTCTGTTTCCACCCACAAATTGAAGGAGAATAAGAAATGGATAACAACAATGAACCAGTGAAAAAATTGCAATTTTGGGTGTAAATGTGACACTTCCCATGTGCAGGAACGTACGTCATTTCTCATGTACTGTTAATTCACAATGAGTGTGTTGAGCAGACCCTTCCCCACCCTAAAACCTTGAGTTGTCGAACTCTTCTACACTCCCTCACCATGTGCACAGGGAGGGGAAAATAAACGGAATGACAGTAACGGGGGTCATTCAGTGGCTCATCGTTTCCTGTGCAGGTAGTCAATTGGTGTTTTCCTTCGTCCTTCGTATGATTGGGAGGGTCCCTCTCTCTACCCACTACTCGGCACCAGTGTTTCCATAATAGGTAAAATTTTCCCTTTTCAGGGAAAAATCGCCCTCTCGAGGGTAAAAAGGGAAAGCGTTTTGAGAGGGGAAAAAAGGAAAAATCCTCCTTTTTGAGGGAAAATGAAGGGAAAATATAGAAAGGCACCATCTCCATTAAAAAACCAATACCAGCCTGCAAAAGTTAGATAGTACCAACTCTAATCCTGACGTTACTAACGTCTACCAACCAACTCAGCACCTCCAATAAAACGATGCAAGAACTAGGAATGGGATATCGAAAAGAAAATATCGATATTGATATCGATGTCGATATTTCTGTCTGGCATTGATACCGATAAAATATCGGACCAAAACATCGATATTATCGAATCAAAATATACTTTCTTGGCCGTTTTTTTAGGCGTATCATTATATTAATAAAAGTGACCCTCTCTATGTACCTGTTTGTCCACTCATCAAGGTCGATCGAACGGCTGTATCGATTTTGACGGGAACGATCGCAAAATGATCAGCGAGTTCCAGCGCACAACATGAAAGGTCACAACCTCCAAAACTTCCTTCTACATCAAAATCGGCGGCACACTTCGCAACTGATTTGTTTGGTTTCCGAACTTTTATCTTTTATTATTATGGTTGCTAACAAACAGAGAGTTTGTTAATGGCGAAAATTTGTGACAACTGGAATTTATTTTGAATCAGCGCCTATACACATGTTTCCATATTAAAATGTTTTAAGAACATTTTTAAGAGCCCAAATAGGCTAAAAATGCCATTTTAAACACTCAATTTAAAAAAAATTTCCGGACCCCCCTTTTTTGGGGGGTATTCCAAACCCCCAGTAGCCCCCCCTCACAATTGAAAATCCTGGGTGCGCCCCTGGCTGCTAGTAATGTAGAAGGGAAACTTTGAGGGAAATTTTGTTCTGAGGAAAGGGAAAAAAGGGAAATTTTGGCTGACACCGAGGGAAATTCGGTTGGGAGGTTATGGAAACACTGCTCGGCACGCTCATTGTGAACAGACAGTTTGTTGGCACGTAGGCAGAAAATGTTCTTCTTCTTCTCTTTCCCGTGTACACGCATAAAGATGACCGAAAGAACAAAAATGATCCAAAAACTACGTTCAAATTCTCCTTGAAGATTGCTTTTTTTTTTAAGTACTCCTTCCTTACAGAGTAAGTATTGTTTAAGACAATTTAGAATATTAACAGTTTTTATCAGGGCAATTAATGACCTAGCACATAGGTATTGCACGTATCCACGCTTATTTCACGTCTCTGGCCTGGTCGAGGTATTGCAACCCAAAAATACTTGGATACCTCGCTTTTCGGTGTAATAATTATTTATTTACATGCCACTTTCGATACTGTTTACGGTCCAAAACAGGACTGTTGTGTAGGTAGCGGAAAATTTCACTACTTTCACCTACCAGTCAATTATGGTGATGTGTGAATTTTTCCATTTTTGTTGGTGGTGTTTGATCATTCAAGCACCATTATCGATAAAGGCCATCAAATCATTTCAAACGGCCTGAGCAAATGAGATGGTTATAATTAGTACTCTTAGGTAATATGTAGGTACAATAAATGTGTAATCAAATAAGTAGGTACTTGTTCTATGATGAAACATTTGAGGCTTCCATTAAATTAATTACCCGGAGGGCTAGAAGGGATGTAGAAGATACCAGGGGGTAGTGTGGTTTGATAATGAATAGACTAGTGATGGGTAATTCAAATGAAGAATGAATGGTATTTGATTGTTAAATTCATTCGATATATTCAGGTGCTACATTATTGAGCAATCGATTAAATCATTCATTTTAGCGAATATTCGAGGAAAATGAAGCTATTGCAAT